>CM041531.1:28005642-28155642 GCA_023238725.1 Scortum barcoo
TAGAGAGATCCCTGACATGGAAAATGAAGGCTCCTTCTAATCAGTTCTGCCAGGTAGATAGAGGATTATCTTTGTAGCATATAACAAGCCTCTGTAGCTTAGGTTAGATATCAACAGAAAGATCAAGGTTCGAATTAACTCATTATCATGGGAGCATGTAGAGTCCAGTCCACACGTTACGAAGAGGAGTCTGCTGTAGCAGAGAAGTCCCCTCCACCCTGCCTCTGCGTTTGTCCTTGGAAGAGATCAGCTGGCAAAATGAGGGAATAATGAAATAAAAGCAGTTCAACAAATTGCAGTCGCGAGTCCGTGGGGCCAAACAGTGTGAGCTCAGAGAAGAGAAAGAGGGTGGCGGTGATATGAGTGGGCTCAGCCTCTTACTCAGTTGTTGACGTAAGTAAACAGTTTGCACAAGCAACGGTGCCTCCCAGTACTGAGGGATTTGACAGCGGAGGATTGGACAACTTATGTACACTGTCAGGACTGTCAAGGCTCAGATAGATAGACAGACATTCAGAGAAGAAGAAGAAATCTATTACTGAAGTAAAAGTAGCAATATTACACAATAAAAATACTCCATTACAAGTAAATGTCCATTTTTTTCTGAGGAAAAAGATAGATAGATAGATAGATAGATAGATAGATAGATAGATAGATAGATAGATAGATAGATAGATAGATAGATAGATAGATAGATAGATAGATGAGCTCCTCTGACCTCATCATATGAATCTGCTTCAGTTAGTGCATCTAAAAATAGCTAATTGTACGTGCTACACTGAACCCAGGTCAGTCATCTCATGTAACAACGTCCTTACAACTGCAAAAAATCCATAACTGTGTGCTCAACTCCGTCCGCCGAGCGTTTTTATCATCACTGCCACAAAATAGTATGTCTAGGTTCCACATTCATGCAGTCCAAACATTACAGTGATCATCTTCAACAAATGGCTCCCATGTGGAAGGAAGATGGCAGAGTTACAATTAATTATTATCTCCCATTTCCCTGAAAAAAAGAGGAGAGCTTTTTGTTGGATGGAGGGTTTGCAGGAAAATAAATCTATATAATTAGATATCCTCTGCCACATTTTAACACATCCTCTACTTAATGAAGACCTGTGTTTTGGTTCTCCCTCATGAACTACTTAATTAACAGGGAAATGAGAGACCTGCTGCCCACGCTCCAAATCAGCTTGGGACCAGTCCAAGGAAGTAAACATTTTCAGCTGGAACACCACTGCACATTGCCAACCTGCTGTTTGTCCACGCATGCAGACCAGTGGAATATATGCATATATACTGTATCCTGCTGTACAATCTGGCAGTTGTAAATGATTGAATTGTGGGGACAGACATTGTTCACTCTTCCTATGCAAATGCACGACACACGCCACACGCCACACTCCACATTCCACATTTTTAATTCTGAATCAGACAGCTGTTGTGTGAGCCTTGATCTTTTCGGAAAGCGTGAAAAACAGATGCAAGTTCACCATACCATGTAACAGATTTATCTCCCCGGCTGATCTGGAGCAACAGCACAGGTTTTGGTGGGTGACTGGAGTAGCGCTGAAGACTTGCAATGTCTAAAAATTTCATACTTCACTGCTTAATCTTACAATCTGAGCTTTTCCAGATTTGTAACATTGGACGATGGAGGCACAGCTGACCAACTGTGCTTCCCCCACTGTCTTTCTGTGCAAAAACATGCTGCACAGATCACCTCGGGGTGCTGTAATTTTAATAATTTGTACTCTTCTGCTCGTGTGATTCAAGGCACGATTCTTTAGACATTAAATAATGTGTTTAATGATTGATAAGATGAAAAAAAAGCTGCTGGATTCATTTGTAAAAGCTACACACTGCTGCCTATAGCTCTGAGGAGATATCAGCTCCCATTTGTGAATTTGTCAGATTGAAGTGAAAACAAGGGGAAGTGTGTATGTGTGTGTGTCTCACCTCTGTCCACTGTCCGTTGGTCTGCACCATGAGTATGACACACGGGTCTGACTTATTCAGCGTGTCTCGGTCCAGCAGAGCTTTGCAAGACACCCGCAGCTCCACCTTGGAGACGCAGGTAGCTGGGCCGCTGAGGCTGGTCGCAGGCGAGGTGGCCTCCTGAACGTCATTCATCCTGGCTCGGGGCACAGAGCTGCCAACCAGCAGAGCGGTAAGGTGTGAGACTGTTGGTAGCTCCGAGGGACGGGGGAGAAAACACAGTGGTGGGTCGAGGGATCTCAGTGAAGACGTGGCACGCTCACGGGAGACGGGCTCTCTTGACTTGGTACAGATGTCACAAAAAGAAGAAGAGATTTCCCATTGAGTTCCAGGGGACCAAACCCAATCCTGAGCTGTTATCACTGCCTGTCTGAGCTAGCCCCTTGTGAGGGATATCATCTCACCTCGGTAACAACAAGAGACAGGAGCGTGAATGAAGGTTGTGCTTTTAGAGGCTAGATCAGATCCCTGGAAAGATCCATTTAAGACAAATCTGGTGCTTCACCCTTCCTTTTACATGCTCTAAATTCCACTCTGAGGAGGAATTACAAGACTATCCACAAAAATACATGCAAAAACATAGACCTGATGTTGTCACTGACTGCATGCCACTATTTTTACCGTCTCTAGTACTAAACACAAGATAGCAAACAGTTTTATTGGAGGAACATGGGCATTATTCTCCTTCATCAGCAATGGGTAAACAAGTTAAAGTGGCTGATAAAATTAAGAGTCCAACAGACACACGGCTGAGTGTCTTTATTGCTTGGAGGGTAACAGAAAACTGGGACAAGCAGGACTTTATCTAACGTGGCAAGAAGTGTCCTTGAGCAAAGGGGTTTCTGACCCCTCCTGGCCGTTTTTGAAGGGGAGGGGGGGAGCATGCCTTATCTCCAGCAGCATCCTCTCCCCTCCATGTGTCAGTCTGCTCCGCGCTCTTTCAGCAAAAGACCAGCCGTGCAAAAGTTCTAACGTGGAAAAGAAAGAAAGGAAAGGGAAAAGGGAAAAAAAGAGCCTCTCGGTGAAGCAACACGTCCGCTCAGGAGCGAAACGCTTCAGTCCGGCAACTTCACGAAGGCGAGACAGGAAACGCTCCCGGACGGAGTCTTAATCATTCATCCTGATCCAAACCTGACCCAAGCCATCCTTTAACATAAACCAAACTACATGCAACCTTCAAGGCGGAGATAGCAAGCTTTAGTTCTCCTATTTAGACGAAGCAAAGCATCACATTGAAATAAAAACAATGAAGAGTCTACTTTGATAAGACCTGTCTGTCTGTCTGTCCGTCTGTCTGATCTCACTTCCAGTAAGACAATCTAACAACAAATCACCGCGCTCAATCCTCCAACCCCGCCATCCATCAGCGGTAAAGTTAAAAACTCTCCTCCTACCTGTGGTCTCTCTTGTTTAGTCCTCTCCCATTAACACACACACTGCTGCCTGCTGCTTCTCCTTCTTCTTTATTCCTTCTTTCCTCCGCCGAAACTCATTGGTCGGGCTAAGAGGAGGGAGTGGGCTGGGCTGAGAGGAGGGAGTGGAGAGAGTCCAGCTGCTGATGTAAGGATGGGTTTTCACCGGGACTCGATTATTCACAAGAGTTCAATTCAGAATCGAGCCCTGAAAAAAGCAGGGCGCAGTGGTCGTGCAGCACCGGGGCTTTTATCGACTATTATCGACCACGAGTGTGTGGCTGCTTTGCACAGCACTGGAGGAGGAAGAGAAGAAAAAAAAAGAGCCTGAGATGAATGTGTGCGGGAAATGTGTGCACGTGTTTTAGTGTCATCTGCTGACATCCAGGCTGACAAAATGATGAATTTGTGATCGACAAATTAATGAAACACATTTCAATCTCGGGGTGAGACATGTCATACTCTTCCACAGTCCTCTTGAGTTGCAGTTAATCTCTCTGCACCAATAATCCCCTGCAGGCTCAATGAGGAGGGTTTTTATTTTTTTAAATACATATATTTAGACTGATGTATCAATCAGATTCCTCTCTCCAGCTCCGGCCTGCTGTAATGAACGTGTTACACTGTTAACACCCTTCATTAGCTGTATGATCAGGTTTATGTTGCACAGTTCTGCATGCAGCAGGTAAGACCTTGACACTGTATGCACTGATGTTCCAGATGCTCATGCTGGACACTGAGCCTTTGGTCAGCAATGAGCTCCCAGTCTCAAATGAGATAAGCGGGCTCCATCACATATGAAGTGAAGTCAGATGCTTAGAAGATAATCTTCTCAGCAAGATCCATATTTTGTGCAATTTGCACTCAGAAAACAAAGCAATTTGTGTCTAAATCAACTGGTCCTGGCTGGATTTGTCTCACCTCAGTGATAGAAGTGAGACATTTCACAGCACAACAACAGGAACAACAAAAGGACAAATCTTCCAGCAGCAGCACATCACAACCACATCTCCATGTGGGAGCTCCAGACGGCAGAGGACCTGCTGTGAGTCTCTGCTCTCTTATCTTTATCAAATACACACAGCGCTACACAATCATGTACACTGCACTTGAACACATACACACTACTGCTTACTGTCACATGAAATTATCATGAACTGATTCATAGATTTCCAATCATCTGACAACAACATGTTATGTAACGTATTGTTTCTACACAACATTTATGCTCAAACCTTTTTCACAGTCCACCCACTAAAGTATTATTTTCATGAATGTATTTCCAGACATTGCATAACATTTATGGATTTTTTAGATTATACTGACAAAAGCTCTTTGCAGAGTATCTGCTTAAGAGAATCGAAGGCCATAAGAGACAAAGCAGTTTGAAAAAACAGACAAAATTACTTGGGGAAATTTGGCTTCATCAAAATACAGTTTAAAACAGAAAATAAAAAGCTTTGGTTTGACTGTTTAAAAGTGCCTTGTGTGGCTGGCAGTTAGTTACGGTGCATTTAATGGTAATAGAAATGTGTAGGCATCAGCTGCTGTTAACATTTTAGACCTGTGCCTTTTGAAATCTTCAGATTCTGCAGCGTCCTTCAGACGGAGAGGGCATTTTTTTTTTCATTAGGGCTTTGCAGCATTACAACTTTGTCTTTGATTTCAAGAGGACAAGGCTTTCAGCTGGTAAAATGATGTGTGCTGGCAGCAGATGGGCACGTTGATCAAATTATTCCAAAAGAGTGAAGGTGAAATGAAAGAAGAAAAAAGAAAGAAAAACAAAACTTTTGCTCTCGGTTTTTTCATCACCTGTGATCAGTTAAACTCATGACACAAGAAAACAACACCAGGACCTGGGGGTGTAGGGCGGAAGGGGACAAAGGGTACTAATTTACAGGGTCCCATGTTACAGGGATATGCTACGCCCCTGCCAAGATCACACAGATTTCCCTTGCAGGTTGATCTTATTAGTGTAATTCTTTAAACAGAAGCAAAAGATCTCTGCCTGGACTTGCACACACTGTGTTTAAGGTGGAAGTTCGCTGCTCTCTGACAGGGGCCGTCACCCAAAGTCAGTCCCCTCCTGCAGTTTTCACCCCCCCCCCGCGCGGCCTGGGTATTCAGAGGCGGTAGGCAGCGTCTGCTTTGGGCCACACACCTGAGCCCTGTTACGCCACAGCTCCAAACAACGGCCATCTGCTGCCGCTGTGTCAGTTCAGCACCTCACAGGACGTTCCCTGAGTTTACACATGGATTATCGATTCAGATTTCCCCCCCGCTGCTTCTCCCCAGCCACAGTCGCTGCTGACCACATTTGCGTGTACCATAACCCAGATAGGAAGATTTCTTAACTACGGCCCTCACATTGTCAGTCAGACTAGCTCTGGTGTGTTTGTGCAACATTATCCACAGTTTTCCACCTGCATCTCCCTGGATTGGTGATATTTTTGGACGTAGTTAGGTCTTTGGAGATCTTTAAAGACATGAGTGACTCTAGAGTTCCTCTTAATGGTAATCAATCACTTAGCTTGTGTTGCAGTGAAACATTATCTCCTTGAGTTCTCCCCCCTCCCCCGCCATCATTACATTCACCTTACTGACCTATATGACCCATACGCAGAATACACCCTGGGGGTAAAGGTGACACTGCAGGATGCAAGCAGACATGCAACCTCATTGATTTCAGCTGGATGGTCGGAATATAATTAAGCAGCCCGTGTAGGAGACGTGTTTGTTGCTGCGAGCGAGGACGCGAGGAAGCAACTCAGAGCCAAAGGAAAAGAGTACGAGTGGCCACAGAGTCTGTTTAGCTCTCCACATGATTGCATTTACACATCAGGTGAGTAGCTGTAAGACATTAGTTGTTTACACTGCGCAGAGAAGCGAGGAAATGCAACTGCAAACTGTAACAAAAGCAGGTGTTTGGCACATAGATTTCTCCTCTAAAATATAATTTACAGAGCTGCACTATTCTCACCATTTCTTGCCCATTTTTAAAAAAGTAATTATTTAATCTATAATACATTAGAAATCACAAAGTTCAAAATGTTTATGTACAATTGTATCTCAACAAAGACAAAGGCAGCAAATCCTAATATTTGAGAAGTGATAACTGGAGAATATTTGCTGGGGGTTGATTAGAAGACTTGTTGCCCATTTCTTTTCTGTCAATAAACTAATTGATTAAGTCACTAATCGTTGAAGTCAGCTTTGCATCGCATACATTGACTGCCCATGATCATTTGCTCATCCTGCTTCTGCATATCAAGGAAATCTTCCATGTTGCTTTTAAATGCAGCTCACCCTGGGACAAATAAAAGTCACATTACAGGTTAAAATCAAAAGTTGTTCAGTGTCCAAATCTTGACTAAAATATTCTGTATTTAATTCACCCAGGGGGGCGTTAACATTCAGTTTAAACACATTTAGGGGAGCTGTTAGGGGGTAATGGGTCTCTAAATCCATGGTGTGCTCTTTCTGAGTTTCAGTGGACTGTTGTTCATGATCCTGTCTTAAGGATAAATAAGACCATCACTTGATTTTCCATTTCATCCATATCAATCACTGCTGGTCCAAAATGACTCGACTGTCCACTCACCTCCATTAACTGAATAATTTATTTGCATTCAGACAGTTGGAACACAGAGAGACACTAAAGGAGACACAGACAAGGGCATTTAGTCTCGCCCATCAGATCTGCCAGACTTTCTTTCGGGTTTCTGGAGGTTTTCCAATAATAATGACTAATACCTTCGAAATAGGGAGTCTCACTAATAGAGGAGTATCTCTGCAACCGTGTTGTTTTGTTTATTAACTTCTTATTCATTCATTTGTCCTAATGAGAACAACACAGCATGCCCAACACGTGCAAATAGTTTAGAAACGTCCAGACTCTCCGTTGTCATAGCAATGCTTCATATTAACAGTCTGTTTTGGTTCATGTCTGGCAGCACGTAACCTTCTGTATGAAAATTAAAACTCAACTTTGCCCCCCCCTGCAGAGACTGCGTTAAAAAGTCCCACTGGGATGAGAGGGTTTTTTTTCCCCTCACTCTCCAGCTCTCCTGACCTCCCTCTACCTCGGGGGCTGTCACTGACCTCTACGGCCCATACCTGCGCATTAACATGCTGTGGGGCCGAGATAATGGACATTGATTATCATACCATGTTTAAGAGGCTACATCTGCTTGAGACTTTATTTCTGGTGACCCGTCTGTAAAAAAAAAAAAGACAAAAAGTGACGTCCCCGGACCAGTTTGAATTAACACGTGTCACTTTCTGTCATGTGTTTTATTCTCCTGACTGCTGGGTTACTGACATTATTAATCTGGTAATAGGCTGTTAAATTGTTTGACAATTAAACTGTCAAGTCGGGTTAATAACCTGCCTCCAAAATATCCAGTATTTTTAAAAAATGGATTCACAATTCCTCAATTACAGTCAACAAACCCTGCTCTCATATGCTTTTGTTTCCATTAATGAGATCCATTTTGTGCCTCTGGTGCCACCTACTGCTGTAATTATGAGCCTAATATAGACACTGAATCCTAATTTCAGGTTTTAGTTCAGAGCCTCTGCACTTCACATTTATGTGGTTATAAACTGACGTCAGTCTGGAAGTACAGAGGGGAAATATCATTTTTAGTTTTTTGTATTATCAACACAGCTGCCTAGTGCTCAGAAAACTTCTAAGTGTTACTCAGATGTCCGCTAAATGAGATTTGATTACGCAGAATATAAGCCGTTTTCAGACATTCTCACATTTCACAGTAGGAAAGCAATTAATGACACATCTAATGGTGAATGGCTTCCATTTGGCTGCTTCAGTTTTAGGATTGTGGTATTGTGCATGCTAGGACACTTGAATATTACAGAGCTATTGTTAATTTTATGATCCTATGACCAGTCAAAATGTCTGCTGTGAAAGTCTGTTAGAGGGCTTGCACATGATTTTATTTTGCTGCCATTTGTTTTGTCTTGATGTTTTTCCTTCCAGTACCACTGTTGACTGAAATTAACTTTTATGTACCAAATCTTAAGTTTTTAGCATCAATCTCAAAGTTATTTAAACACATTAATTCCACTTATAGGCCTTTTCTTTTCTGTGAACCTCACTCAGGTTTTCGTGTGTATTTCCTCAGTCTGCTGTGTACAATATCCGTGTCTTCTACATAAGATCATAATCATGACATTCTCACATTGATCTTTTTAAACACTTTATTTTGCAAAGTTCGATAGTGACTATTTTCACTTCTTCTTTTCCACGTCCTGCTCGGCGGCCTCTTTAGCTCTCTTGGCACGGATGCCGAATAGACGAGCGTTGGTGCGGGCCATACGCAGGCTGGCTGGCGAAAGCCTTGAAGTTCTTCTCGTCCTCGGAGATAACCCGGGCCTTCTCCTTCTTGTGTACCTGTGAGAGAAAGACAATATATACAAATATAAGTCAAGCTTGATGGCATTCATATTTCAGCAAAGCCAGTCTGCTTCTCTCCAGCCTGATGTTAAACAGCAGTCATCAGAAAAAAGGGTTCGAATGTTTCATCAAAGAGGTACAGAGATTCCGGAGATTTGTCATCATTTTGACTGCTGTGATGCAAAACAAATATTCTTGTACATTTGTGATTAGTCATCACTGAAAACATGCACAAGTGACAAAATCCAGCAAGCAAGTTAAGTTTCGAAGTTTTTTTTTTTTTTTTTAAAAACATTGATGTGTTGAGTCCAGGTGAACTCTTGAAGGAAAGGAAACTTACAGTTTTGATGGGCATGACTGGACCAGCGAGTTGAGTGGCCATCTTCAACTCCTCCTCCTGAAAAAATAAAAACATTAATTTATCCAAACAATAAAATGTCCATATTTCTTAGTTAGGCTTATGAAAACAGACAAACATGAAGCGATCACCAATATCTGGGTGATGTAAAATTACTCGAATGAAAGGCTGTGGCAGGGAAAAAAATAAAAGCCAATTAAGAGCCAGGTTATTCATTTTAAACCCAAGAGATTCATTTGTAGACCAATCAGATGAAGAGTAATATTAAATCTTAATGGGTCCAACCAATTCTGGGATGTACGAAGATCTCTTTATGAGAAGATGTGTGCTGGCAATTAAGGTCGAGTGAGTGGTGTTCAGCTGTAAGCCTCCACTGCTGTTCTGATTGACTGTACAACAGACAAGTTGTAACATTACTGGTACTTAATGAGGTTTTATTTATCACCTGGATAACCTCTTATTTAAAATATTTCAAAAAATTAAATTCATCCCTACATGGGTGAATTGGATTTCAAACTTTATCAAATTTGAAAAGCTCACCAGTGTCTCCCCTGTTTCATTAGATAACCTCAGAACTCATGCAGTCTAATAAAAAACCTCCTGACAACCAATCTAATAAACCAATGAAGTGGCATTCAGAATGCAAATTATGATCTTTCGCTGAAGCTGTGCAGCTGTCAGAAGCACAAGCTGAGCTCCATAAACAGTGTCAAGCAGAGACACTAATCACTGCACTACGTTTAGTAAGATCCAGATACAAAGATTCAGAGGTTAGGGATACATTTTAGAGCCCCCTTAAAGACAAAAACCTTGGCTTTGTCATTTCAAAACAAGGAATAAATTCTTATTCCAGACAGGATTGTTTTAGTTTTATATAGCCCTCATTATTGCAATAAATGTGTTTGAAAGCTGTTGAATTAATTTTCATGAGATGGAGCTTCAGTACAACTCGCACTGCACTTGTTCAGTTTTGATAGATGACTCACTCCTACTAACCACAAGGTTCTTTTAAAATTATGTGCCGTGTGAAAAACATGAAAAAGAAACTTACAGTGCTGTCTCCCTTCTTGGGTGCGGAAGCCTTCCTGGGGAACAGGATGAGTTTGGAGCGGTACTCCTTCAGACGCTGCACGTTGGCCTGAAGAGATTCTGTGGATCTGTTGCGACGGCGAGAATCGACAGAGATGCCAATGGTGCGGGCTGTCTTTTTGTGGATGCCAGCCGCCTGCAAGGAGGAACACAGCACGTCAGGAGTTAAACATTAAAACCTTTTCATTTGGATGCCACGTCCACCACATGCTAAGATACTGTGGTCTATTCTGAGCAACGTAAAGCAGTCATCAGAAAAAGGGTTCAAAGTATTCATCAAGTAAATACAGAGATTCCGGAGATTTGTCATCATCTGACTGCTGCAACGCAAAACACAAATAGTTCTCATGTTTCTGAACATGCCTGCAGACAGTCTTTGACGGCACGGTAACCATGGTACTCTTCTATCTACATGAAAAACTGCAAGCTCGCACCTCAGTAATTTTAATACAGACACATTTCTATTTAAAATTAGCCTCATCCTGACTGCCTAAAAGCTTACCTGATCTTACTGATTATCTTAACACAAGTGTATTAACAAGAGCAAACTTTATTATTTATCCTGATAAATATTAATGAAAAAGGCACCCAATTGCACCCTGTTAACGATTCATCACTTCAGCCAAAGAAATTGGGGCACCATTCTCTCCACTCGTTCCCACAGCTTGCTTTACTGGCCAGGAATAACATTTTAAAAAGCTGACATTTTAAAAGTAAACTGATAAAATATTTTACTCAAACAATTTGGCTGACGATGATCATCAAAATCCAGGATGTTACTCATGTTCGTGGTGGAAATTAAGGGTTCTTACACCTAAAGTGGTGGGCTGACAGGAAAGCAATCGCTGTATATACCGTAAACTGTACAAAGACTTATCAGTAAGAAAAAACAGCAGCCGTCCTGTTTGGGCCTACTTCTTGTGAAGGAAAACAACAAACCAGTCCACATGTTCTGGGGTGATGCACATCAACAGTCATTTAGCCTTCCTCCCACAGCAGGAAAGTACATGGGAGGAAAGGCAAGGTGCACTTTGGCAAGAACATCAAGTCTTTGAGCAGCACTTCGTGTTCTTCTACAGTTAGAGTTTTTTGGTTGGGTAGGATGCATTATTCATCACTAAGAGATCTCCTCTACTTTGCAACCACAGTCGTCAATTGTGGTTCTGCCGTGGAGGTCATCTTGATACACCTTCAGTTTTAGGGTCTCAGTCATGCTGGCATACATGTGAACTTCTACCCGACTAATCAATTCAGCATGTCACTGTTAATGATTCCTGCATATAAATCAAATCAAAAACAGCAATAGAGTATTACCTTCAGTTCCTCCAGGGTGAAGCCACGTCCGGCACGAACTTTGGTGTGGTACCTGATGGTGGGACACCTGACCTGTGGTCTCAGTGGTCCGGCAACAGGACGGGGAGCAATACGACGGGCCTTAGCCTGACGAGCCTTTCGCCTGGAGAAAGAGGCATCTTTGTTAAACTACGACAGCAAAGAGACTCCTTTTAGTCGCAGGAACAATGCAAGTCTGTTGTTTGTATTCCTGATTGTGTTTCCACTGTATCTCAACCATGATGTCAACATTACAGTGTTACGTTCTGTGATCGTCCTTTGGTGGGAAGGAACGCTGCAACTGATGTACTGCAACCACACTGACTGTTATTCCTGGACTTGTTCAAGACATCCCCTGAATATAATTAGGGAGCCTGGATACTTTAATTGAACACATTATCCTCCTCCATTTAACTAAAATGGAAGGAGTCAGTCTGTCCTTCGATTGTCTCCACAACCCTTAATCCAGTTGACTTTGGGGTTTTCCTGAGGGCCCACAGAAGTGCAGCGTCCAGTGAGGAGTTGTTTGGATGAGCAATTTGAGAAAAGGTGCAGGCAGCAATACCAGAGGGAAAGCAATCAGCCTAGTCTGAACAGGCACTGCACTAGTTTAAATGGAATAATTTTTTTTTTTTTTTAAAAAAAAGCACTTTTACAGTCTTGAATACATTGACATCAGCTAAAAATAAATAAAACTTGCTTTGGACTACTACAATGGAAACCCAATGCATTCAAGATAAAAAAAAAACCCCAAAAAAAACCCACCATATCTCCTGTAATGACTTACTATGTCGTTATTACACGATCTACTAAATACAAGATCTGTGTGTTAAGATGACATCTTGAATGTTTGACAATTAAGGTTTTGATTTGATATTCAAATGCATGAATTTATATCCATGAAGCATCCTATGCTGGTTTAACCACTCCAAGAAGACTAAACAAATTCCAGCAGTTGAGAGAGCTTTTCATAAGAACAATCCCAACAACTTGAGATGCCTGTACAGTGTTGACATACCAACATTAGTGCCATCCTCATTAAGAAACAGCTTTATCTCTAAGCATCTCATGCTGATTTGGAAAAGCACAGTAAAGTAAAACTTTTGGTTTATCAGCCTACACTGCCTGTAAGAAAATGATCAAGCGTTCATACATGAGGAGATATGAGAGAGAATGTGTTACATTGGATTTTCTGGGGGGCATCCAGAGTCCTTTACATTGGAATAAGTCTACAGGCTGTTAAAGGCATCTGAGAAAGTCGGGGAAGATCTCAGTAAAGTCATGTTACAATCTGTCTATATATTGGCAACAAAAAATTGTAGGGCCAAAAAAGCTGAAATATACAGATATACAATACTGTACACTGTTACATGGAGCCCCTGTAAAAGTGATTGATGCATCACTGACCACTCTTACTCAGTAGCTTAGATTAGTAATGACTGATAACTAGGCTGCCTTAACTCTCCTCATAATTATGAGGCCTTCTCTGGTATACTCTGCATTATAAGATAAGGTGTCCAATTAATTTGTCTTCCATATTACAACTCACACACCCACCATTTCATGTTTATAGTCCACTATCTGTCCATCCACACAAACTATTGATCCAGTGGACATTTCATGAGTAACGCATGATAAAGTGTAATAACTTTACATAGCATGTTAGTTCTCTCCAAGACCCTGCATTTCAGAAATTATAATAAAAACAGAGGTCAACATTGAGAGGCTACCTGAGTCAACTTGTCTGGGCTCTCATCTTGCGC
The DNA here is from genome assembly GCA_023238725.1 of Scortum barcoo. Lineage (NCBI taxonomy): Eukaryota > Metazoa > Chordata > Actinopteri > Centrarchiformes > Terapontidae > Scortum > Scortum barcoo. Next base: position 28,019,011 of record CM041531.1, read on the forward strand.
ATTTTTCTGTACATGACCTCATCTTGTGTATTAAACATTAGCTTGCTCATGGGAGATGCGTTAGCCTCAGTCAACATCGCTCTCTGTCCTCTCACCTGCGGATCTTCCTGGCCGGCTGGTTGAACCAGGTGCGCACCCTCTTCTGCCAGTCTTTGTGGAAATGGGGGTTCAAGATCATTCCATTCCGGCTGGGGGCCATGGCTGCCTGCTTCCCTGAAACGCAGCGCGAAACACGGACATGAGCAGCCTGACATGCCGGCACACCAGCGGTCCTCACATGCTAACATGCTAAGAGGCTAACCAGGCTGTTTTAATGGGTCAGTTCTCGTTAGCGGCTGTAACATGTCTTTACTTTTAATATGTGGCATTTCAGCATTAGTTAGGCACACTTTATTTATTATTTTGAGACATCACGAAAGCATGGAGGTGCCAACAGTCACACATACAAACACTTGACCGGGGATCTCCACTAAAACAGAGACTGTTCAGCGATATAACGAGGAAATCTATAACAATAATCACCTTGTTGTGAAGGTGACAAGACACGCTAAATGAGTCTGTAAGTGAAATTGACAAATAACGAAGAAATAGCAAGGATTGAAGCAGATTAAAATTAAATCAGTGGGGAAAAAATTCTCATACCTACGAGGGAGGAAAATGGCCGAAAGGAAAAAGGAAGTTGTAATGCGGTGGATTGTGGGATATATGTCAAACAGCCAATGGGCGAACAGATTTGATCAAAGAGTATTTAAAGGATAAGTATCCCCACAAGAGCAAACCGATCATATACTCTGGAATAGGTGAGGTTTTATTTGAAGTTTGAAATTTTTTTTATTATTAACAAATATATATACAACCGCTAAGAAAAGATTTGTCAGTATCTTTACAATAAGATGAATGTTGACTCAAACATGAAATCACTTAAAATGAGTGCACAGCGAACTATTTCATTAAAGCAAAACCGGAAGTTAAACTTTGTTTATCGCACGTAGCCTTTGTTGGGATGCAGGGAAGTTTATGTTGTCATGAAAATACGATTCATTTTTTTTTTTTACTATTATCACATTACACATTACTAGATTTGTAAAAAAGATTACTGTTGTGGTTTTTAAACAGAAATGGAGTTGCCAAAAAAGTATGGAGATTTATTAATGTTCCACATATTCATTCATAATAGTTTATTATTATGATTAAGTATAAGTATGATTGTTTTAAATAGGTGTTATTTATGTTTGCTAAGCTTTTTTAGTCTGTGCTCATGTTGCTACACTAGAAGTTTATTTCATGATGGTTTTTTATAACATACAGTTAGAGGTGAAGTTTTAGCTCTGGCCACTAGATGTAGGCCTAGCACTCTTCATCAGCACAAGACTGGACTACACCATGTCGGTATACTGAGAGCTGACACTTCAGATAGTAGCACAGATTATTTCCTGAAGTTTGTTGTTTATTTAAGTTAGCAAACATACATATATTATTACTTTGTGGTAGTAGAGTGTACCTTTAAGAATGTATTTGGAAGTGACCACAGACTAAACATTAAATACAGTTTTATTATGTATGTGGTGTGTCTCATCTACCACTGTGTCTGGCATATGAGCTCAATAAAGCCAAAATGTCACATAACAACTGCCGAAACTGGACTACACAGCAGAGGCACATGGCCTAAAGGTTTAGGGTGCCCCTAAGTCTGGGCCTTTGTTTGAGTTGACTAAATAGCAGTTTTTGCTGGAAAGTCAAAAGTTACAGTCAGTAGTAGGGATGTCCTGATCAGAGTACTTACATAAAATGAACACTGACATTCAATATTTATTTGTATTAAAAGGCCATTGTGGTTGTTTTTTGGCAGATAAGAGCAGGAGCCATTTGCAGGTCTGTGCCCGGGGCCCCGTTGTCCCATAATCCATCTATGAAACAGCAACATAAAAAACATATGAACATTAGCCCCTCATATTAAAACAAGGTTTGCATCTCCTCATGCTGTAGGCACAGAGAACAGAGGATGCTCTGTAAATTGATATAATAAAGACATATTCACTCATATATTATGTGGTTAGATTTATAATCACACGCTACAAATCTCATCTCTGTTTTATATAAAAAAGTGAATTTGTCCCTTTGTTTATGAGAGCATAAATCAGACGAGGACACCACTGGCCTTGGAAAGGATTTTTTTTTTGTGCTTCAACTAAAACCTTCCCCAAGCTTGGCACTTTGATTTCAGTGGGGCTTTCAAAAAATCTCATATAGAACCAAATGAACTTTAAATGTGAAAAATGGATTTGTGTTTTAGGCTTAAACTAGTGATTGCTATCATTATTTTCATTGTCTCTTCCTTGTGTGTGCCTGTCTGTGACATGTGTCTCTCTATTATTAAACAGCCTACAGATTGTTCAGGACATTGCTTAAACTGTAAGACAAATGGGTATTTAATGATGATGCACCCAGCCCTATATGTATTAAAGGTGGCTGTGTGGTGGTTCAGGGGTTTAGACAGATGAAAATTGAGCAGGTCTGTTCGCAAGCCATTCCCGAGAGCTGCAAAGCTGAGTGCACATAAGTCATCAAGCATCAGCCATATTGAGTAACTTATTTCCACACTATTTCCACATCTCATCACATTTGATCCAGGTTTGAGTACATCTAAGAACAATTTCTGTGTACCGTTGTACAGCCCTCAGCCCTGTCCCAACTTGTTTTTCCACACGCCCCTTAGTAACAATGTGGGTACTATAAAGACATTCAAAAGATAATTATATCTGGGTCCAGTGAAACCAGTTTTCAAGCATTGCTTGCAATGATCATTAACTGTGCTATTTACTTAAGACCGTTTCTGCTGAACCCTGATATTACCAATGCATGAGTGGATTACATGTTAGAACTTGGCTGATGATGGTTTTAAGTGAATTTCAACAACCTATCTTTCTAAAAGACATATAAGACAATATAGTCTTATTAAAATACTTTTTTAAAGTCATAAAACCAGAACCTATCTGTCAAAGAAATATTCTTATTATCTATTCTTAAATGCCAGCAGCAGACACTGTGAAAAATAATGAACCTGCATCATCTTTTATTATTTTGGAGCAGAACATCAAGTGGAGAGAAGTCGAGTGTAAGAAGGTATCAGTGTGGAGATATGTGTGGCTTTTGAATGGGAGACCTGGAAGGTACACAAATAGGTTAACACAAATAGACGTTAAAGAGGAAGTTGTTGTCAGGATATTTGAATATAAAATACTTTTAATTCCCAGTGACTTAAACCACTTATGACAATATATCAGTTAGTGAGTTTTAGCCAGGAGTTCCAATTACAGCTCTTATTCCCCATTATCAGCCTGAGAGTGCAGTTTCTTTTTTGTTCACAGTCACTGATTCTAAAACCACTGCTTCATTAATCATTGATCAACTGGCTTCTGCAATCTTTGCCTATCTTCAGGGCAAAGGTCAAGGTGTGCAGAACTACAATTAGCAAAAAGAAGCAGCATGCCCTGTCAGCAAGTGTACAGCAACATGTTATCAACATGTCTGCCTTCCACAGCACATGTTAAGTAATATTGTCCTTACTGTGTGAATTGGTGCCATGTTGACACCAACACAGCGTGTTCTTTAATGTTTACCTTAACTGGCATGAACACAATTTGATTTTAAATTCCATATTAAAGATGTCAGTGAGTGTCTAATTTTGGATTGTAAAAACAAAGCAAAACACAGGTCAAATGTAAGGACCAAATTTTATTAAATGTATGCGACACTGCACTTACAATCACTGCCCAGTCTTTTAACATTTACACAGCACATTTAAAAATTGAGCAAAGCACCCCCCCACCCCCCACCCCCCAATAACACTGAGATCTTGGAATCAAGAGCCCTTTAGGTTGGCTGGCAGCTAAACAAATGCTAACCTACATAGAAGATGTTACTGAGGTTTTAAAATTATTTTGATAGCACATTTCCAGCATCAAAATAAATACCACAGAAAAGGGAGAGTGTCACACAAGAGGTTAGTAACCCTGCCCACTAATCTTTGATTGAAATTACATTACAAAACAGTACAGAGAGTTTATCAATTTACTCTTCAAGCGACTTAATAAATTTATCATACGCAGCTTGATCCATGAGGCTGTCGAGTTCTTCGGGCTTTTCAATCGTCATCTTGATTAGCCACCCTGAAAAGTAAGAGTTCATGTTGTAAAAGCCAAGTGTGTACATGTTCTTATGAGCAAGCTGTTATATTATTCTCATTTGGCAGCTTGTCATCTACTTTGGCGACGAATCTCATAGGAGGCATTCCTGGAATTACAACAAATGTACTGGAAATGAACATCGGCGAGTGTGAGACGCTCACCCTCGGCATAGCAGGCTTTATTCACGAGTCCAGGATTCTCTGCCAGCTCTGTGTTGATTTCAGTCACTTCTCCTGTCAGTGGTGAGTAGAGCTCGCTGGCAGCCTTTACACTTTCCAAGGCACCAAACTCCTCTGGAACACACACACACACACAGATAACGTGACACATATCATGCTGCTGGATTCACTCACTCACCAAAATGTGCAGTGTACTTCAGACTCTTACCCATTTGTTCAAGTCTTTGGCCAACTTCAGGGAGTCCACAGTATACCACATCACCTAATGCTTCCTGAAATGATGTCAGAAAATGTATGAATTATTATATACATAAAGTTTTAGATAAAAGTAAGTAGATGCAATAATTTAATAATGTGTTATTGCAATTATGTATTTTAAAGACAGGCTGGCCTGGCTATATTCTGTGTTTGTTACTATGAAAAAATCCCACAGAAAGACATTAGAGAGTCTCAGTAATAATAATAATAATAATAATAATAATAATAATGATAATAATAAAGCAGCTGGGTAGGAGTAAAAAGTGCAAATACTGGGGACTATTTTCAGTCACAGATTAATACACATTTGGTGCTCTAGTGAGGATTTACAGCACCAGTGGGTGTGTAATTGAAAAAATAAGTAAATAAATAAATAAAAATAATACTTTAGAAACAACAATAGAGCTCTGTGGCACAGGGGAATCATTTCTATTATCTATCTGGCTACAAAAGTAATACTTGTTGGTACAATCAGTTTATTGTTGGCTTTGGTATTTTCTTCTTGATAACACTGTGTGAGTTACTATGAGGGAGTGCATTTTATAGGGTCAAATTTAGCACTGAGAAATCAACCTGAATGAGAAATCGCTTGACGTCCACACTGTTGCAATACTGACTCAATCAGCTGGTATTAGTGCCACAGAGACATACACTGAATATAACTCAGTCAGCCTGATCAATACGTTGAAGGCAGATAAATGAGACCTAAACTGCTTTCTCCTCCTTCACACACAATAAAAGTAGAATAGCTGTACCTACAACAGGCATAAAGATGAAATATAAAGTTCACATTTTATCTGAAAATGCAAGCGTTTATGATGGCAGTGACTGTTGTAGACAATTGGAAATGATTGTACTACACAGTCACACAACTCATTTGGGAATTTGAATCCCTCATATCAGATTCAAAAGTAGAGACTCGTGCAAGATGCCCTACTAAGTGATGTGAAGTGGGACAGCTAGTCTCCACGCGTCCTTACACAGTGTGTACAGAGGTATACGTATGTGTGGGCCAGGGACCTCACTTATATGATCAACACTGTGTAGACAAAGTAGAAAATCCACAGTGCTGAAGAAATTATAGAATTTTTTTTTTCTATACAAGGTAATTGGTATTCATTAAAGACGTGTGTGTATGCATAAAGAACACCTGCAAGAAGTGTGCTTTGATTGACTGTACACAGCATTTACAGCTCATCAATGCAAGCAATGCAACAATCACTGTCAAATGGCTGCATTTCACAGTCGTGGCCCTAAATCACCTGTCAGCAGGATTTCCACTCTGATTTGCAGAATATCTGCCCACTTTTAAGTGTCAAGGCTTTGCTGTCATTGCTTCAGCCCAATCATTACACCTATCTGGGGTAAAACATGGATCATAGCCACTTAGGTTGTACCGACACCCACTTTAATGAAGTCTAAAAATCATTTGTTGTTCAATTCAGAAGAAGCTTTTTTAGACTCAACAAACCTTTACAGAGCATGTGTTTATAGTTTTATAACACCCTGGGAAAACCATTAGTAGCAGTCTGTTAATTCGATAAAAGATGCTGTGGGTACACGTGGTCAAAGGTTTGCTCAAAGTTCACATTCCCAAGTGCAGTATTAGTGTGAATTGGTCAAGTCCACGCTCAGAAATAATCACATCACACAGTTTATTAGCATTTCTTTCTAAATGTGGCAGTGATATGAGGGTTAATGAACATAAACAGAGGCGGTAAAAACACTGTAAATAGGACGTCTCCTACAACGGCCGGCGTGACATTCAGATCATTTGTCAGAATCTCTGAGAATGTTTACGGCGTGGGCAGAGATTCAGAGGTCTTGAACCAAGATAGACAGTAAGCGCTTGATGATGCAAATGAGTTTGTCCTCAGATATTACATCTGCAGTGTTGTTTGAGAAACAAACAGCAACCAAACCAACACAGTGGACTGAGTTCACATCACCATCTTACATCACATTAAACTACACTTTTGACCGGTAAGCAGCAGAGATAAAAATCATTTGAACTTTTGATTTCAGTGGCCGTGTGGCCAACTTCTCACTGCTCAATATCTAAAAACTGAGGTACAGCAGTGCTAACTTGTTTCTCTAAGAATCTGTATTCAAGTCAAAGATAAAAGCCTCCTGCCTTCATTCAAAACTTTGAACTTGTATAGTGAATGGAGTATCTGCCCTTGACATTTTCTGCATGCCACTGCAGTTTGGCAGGAATCAATAGTCTCAAACAATAGTCATAAAACAGTAAATTAGCCTGTCACAGTGAAGTTGCTTCAGGTGAGTGTGCAGCATTGAGGGGCAGACATTAGCATTAGCCGGTTTTAGACCACCATCAGTGAGCCTGTGAAACAAGTGTGTCATAATCAATGATCAGTCAGAAGACAGACCCCGACAACCCACCTGAGCATAATCGCTGATACCGACCGTGCCGATTCCCCCCTCCACTCGCACCCACTCATGCTTATCTGTGAGCTTTAGAGCTGCGGAGAGAACAAGGGGAGAAGTTCATCAGGAGCAGATGTATTCATTAATTACTGCGTGTAAATGACATGAAAGTGTGAATCAGTATGAACCACAGAGGGAAGCCCAGCAGTCTCGAAGCACAGCTTAGTGTACCATGGATTAAAGCTTGGATTAAAGAGTAGTTTCTTGTGCAACACCATGTGCTGTCAAACTGGAATAACAATCTGCAGTTTACCAGAGGGGACAATGACACAACCACAGACACTGACAAGTCAAACATCAGGAGCTCTCAGCAGGTGCAGTTTATCCTCCTGACCAACAGTTAAAAAAACAGTGAAAGACTTGAAGAGTATCCAGCTGAGTACAGACCTGCAATTAAAAAACACAAAGCAGGAAGCCAAGCCTTTTGATTCCTCTCTCATGCTGTCATCCTCCCAACACCCTGAGGGAAGACCCACAATGCCTGAACCATTCCCACTGTCGGCGTCAGACCATGCAGAGAAATACAGGTTTGAACCAGATTGTGAGCGGAGCTGGATGCCGCTGCGTGGCTGGACGAATGTTGAGGTGGCTTGAATAAAAGCTGTAACAGCTTACAGGGAACAACAGAGAGCAACATAATAACTGCTGGGTTTTCACACCGCATGCACCCGTGAGCCGCATCAGTCCGCAGAGAGCCTCCGCGGTAAGGAGGCACTACTTGCTGCACGAGACTCGGCTCGGTCTTTAATTAACATCCCAATTTGGAGCTCGTGGTCTGTCTGTCTGTCTGTCTGTCTGTCCTCCAGTGGCACCGGACTGTTTAAGCAGCACAGCGTGGCCGATAATATCCTCAACTTCACAGAGTTTTTTTTTTTTCACTCAGAGCCTCCGAGTTGAAAAACAAACTTCCTCCCTCCGCTCCACTGTGGGAAACTCTTTTTTTTTCTTTCTTTCTTTCTTTTTTTCAGCCCCACACCCGAAATGTGCGTGACCCATGCAGCCCATGCATGCACCCTGCGTCCCGTCCCGCCCGGTCCGGTCCGGTCCGGTCCCCTGTGCTGTGGAGCGCAGTTTTACCTGAGGACAGGGCCGAGGCGGTGCTCAGGGTCCGCGGGGAGCCGCTCCTCCACAGCAGCCGGGCCGCGGAGAGCTGAGCGAGCCGAGGCCGAGAGGGGGGGAAGTTTGCGGGGAGGCACCGCAGCGCTGCTCTCATCGCCATCTTCACTCCGTGTGTGTGTGTGAGTGTGTGAGTGTGTGTGTGTGTGGGGGGACACACTTTCACATAGCCTTTGATCGCGGCGGCGCGCGGCGCGCACCATCCCACAGTGTGCGCGCTCCCGCCGGGAGGGAGGGGAGTTCAGGAGTGTGGATCTGATGTGGATCTGTTAGTTTTTTTTCCTGTTTGTTGTTTGTGTTTATCATAACAAATTAACAGTGTCGGAAAAAAACATTCAGGTATCTTACTTCCATAAAATACCATGTACCATAAAAGACCAGCACAGGTAACGTTTGACCAGAGTAAAAGTAATGGAAAAGTATCAGAGTACTTCCTATGCAGAAATGTCATTTCAGATTTATTGTTATATGTTTTATATTATTAGAATATTATTATTGATGTATAACCATGAAAGGAGCATGGTTTTTATAAGGTGCTGTATGTGGTTGAGCTTTTTCCAAGTATTTTATATAATATTGGGAAGTTTCATCTGCGGCAAGGCATCATTGTTTTTTGCATGTAAAACCTAAATGTGTAAAGTGACTGTCAGATACATGCAGGGGAGTCAAAAGTACTATATCTTCCTCTGAAATGCACTCAAGTAGAAAATTAAAATGTAAGACCTAAACGTAATTACTGCTACCACTGACTTTCCTCCACTGCAAATGTATTAAAAATATTTTTTAATAATTTTAATATTTTTATAATATTTTTAATTTTTTTTTTTTTTGTTGAAAAATAAATGTGTGGAGCAGTTCAGGGGCCAATCAGAGCCAGTCAGCACAGTAAAAAACAATTACAAGAACAATATAGTACATAGAGGTACATTTTTATTCTGTCTATTCTCCTGTTCATGTTTAGAAAAAGCTCAGAGGTCACATTGAGACCAAGCTGTATCATTATTATTCACAAATCCAGTACAGCCCACAACATCTCAGTGTCTCTGTATTTTATGTGAAAGGTCATGACCCTGAATGAGGAGAAGTCAAAGGGTTTCGAGGAGAAAAATAAAAGGTTACCAGGCAGCTCCTGGTTGCTGTGGAACAGCTCCGGGAAGTGGCTGTTTATCACACGTCAGCAGAGGAGGGGTGTTAAACCAGCTGTTTTCTTCTTCTTCTTTTTCTTCTTTGTCTTTGTCCTCGTCTTCTTTCTGTCTGTCTCTGCTTCACCTCTTGGGAAACTTACATTTAACCATCCACATGTTCTAATATTCTGTGATGTAGTACAGCTTAATGAGCAATTATCATAGCAGCAGTCACACATCTGTGCACTGTGCTAAAATGACTGTCCTGCTGTTAGTGTTTGAACAGGCTGTAAAGCTGCACCTGTTATTGAGCAAAACTCAGTGTACATGACAGGGGTCCCCTCAGTAAAACATCTGAAAACTGCTCAAAGCTGTTTTATGTGGCTGATGAAATGAGGTCTGATTTCACACAGAGCATTGGTGGAAGCATCAGAAGTGTCCTGACGGAGCTTTTTAGAGGCTGAGATAAGAACTTGTACACTCTGCAGCACCTGGAGGCCTGTCAAGAAAACAATGTCGCTAAAGGAGGCAAAGTATTCGCGGGAGGAAACAAGTCTTCCTCCAAAAACCTCGAACGCCTCGAGGACCAAAAGCGAGAGATCAAACCGAGCAGGAAATTGTGCCAGTCACTCAAAGTCATGCTGGGCGAGGCTCTGTCTAACACCTGGCTGTCTCCAGAGGGGCAGACGGAGGATGTGAAGATCGCCTCGGTGGCCTGCAGCCTCACAGCCAAACCTCAGGCCTACTGTGAGCTTTGTGGCAGGCACAAAGCCTGGAGATGAGCTGTGTTTGCAGGAGAAGTGAGCACAAACCAGGATGGAGGACTTCTCTGCAGAGATCGTTACAGAGCCACCTTCAGCAACAGAGCCTCGACAGAAAAGAAGGAAGAGTTGTTCTCTTGGCTCTTTAAACAGGTGGAGGAAGACAAAAATACAGGAGATGTTTGGCTTTCCATACATTCTGTTTATTTCCTCTCTTTATTTCCTGTGTTATTACATTTAATAAAATTAAGACATTTAGAAAACTGCTTTAAACACTTGAAATATGATTGTTGAGGTTGATCCTCTGCTGCACTGGGAGTAATATGTTCAGGTTTGTATGGGCACACACACACTCAGACACTTGCTGATTTTTCCACTAGCAGGTGTTGTTACAGCCTCGAGTGTATTTCTAACTTTTGTCCAGACTGCTGCTGTGTTTCGTCTTTTGCGTGTGAGGTCTGCTCTGTGCTTTGAGAGAGACTCTCTTGGCACTGGTTTATTGTCTCTGTTTCGATTACTAATATAGATTTTCACTTCAATCGTAATCCAGTGTTCATTTCAGTTCTGAGGCCCAGGGTGGGAAAGAGGCTTTTAAGTTACACTAAGGGGACAAAACAGTGTTTTTAGTTACTCTTTTAGTTCATCACGAACCAAAATTATGGGAAAGAAAAGACTTTTGAGATGAAATATGACTAATTAACTAATTAATGATTAACAAATGGCACATTTAAATGTTACTGTGGTTTCATTTAAAACATGTATGTAATTACAGACTAATAAAAAATAATTACTAATTGGCACATTTGTCATGTTCTGCTTTGTTTTTTTTCTGGCATCACTTTCTGATTGAGGTTTTTACTCAGCTGCGTGGTGAGTTTAACTGTGCTGACTCTCTGCTACCTCCCAGTGGAAGACTAAGGTAAGAGATTTTCACACAACATCATGTAGATAATTTTCCAAATGCTTAGTCTCATTTACAGAAAAAGTGGCATGATCTTGTCATCACTATCAGGATTATTTATATGAGTGAGCCTCAAAATAACCATAAACCTATAATCATATCCTGTGAGGGCAAAACGCTGAATGTTTTTCACAGCTGTGGTTAAATTCAGTCCACACTGGTAAGCCTATTGGCACCATACATCTCCATAATTGAATCCACTGGATCACTTTTGTAACACTGTAATCTTAACCAAGCATACAGTGCTGCATGCTTCTCTGTCCAACTTGGAAATCAAAGTTAAAAATAGGATTTCTCTACAGGGTCCCCAAAAATGATGTGTGAAAAAGTCATCTTTCAGGAGTTTACAAGTTTACCATTGAATTTTGTTCCGTAGACAGACCACAAATGTCACAAGAGAACAAACAATGAAGCTTCATAAGCACTTTATTCAGACACACACATGTTTAAACTTCGTGGCAGAGGAATATTGAAATTGTCGAGTCTGTCTTGAAAAGTCTCAGACATGGAATACAAGTAGAACTCGTAAAAAAGACGATGATTTTACTGAGAGGACTTTAAATATTAGGAGGTTCTTGAGCTTTGTTATTAAGTGCCAAATATACAGTGTTTTTGTTGGCAAGACTCAAACATCCCTTAAAGAATCTCAAAGCATCCTGAAAAATACTTCATCTAAGTGTGCATACAATAGCAGATCACGCAGGACTTCCTGATCACATAACCATTCACATCCTGCCTGGATGAAAATGAGGGTTAAAGCATGTCCTAACAGTCGAACAAGGAGGATGCAGCAAATATGATCACCAAGCGTAAGAAATACAAAAAGAAAAAAAAATTGTTAAATCATTATTTACCTGTCAGCCATGTAACTGAGATAAGATGATTTCCCTTAATGACAACAAGGATGAAACAGACAAACCCACATTGATAAAACACAAAACCCACAAGCTCCACTGAGGTAAAAGCTCCTACTCCACTGACTCCTGCACATATTGGGCAAGCAGGAGAGGTCAGAGGTCGTGCCACTAGACGGAGGTGCCCTCTTTGGGTGCTGCTGTTTTGTTGTCGTCAGGCTTCATGGCAGGGAAGAGCAGCACCTCCTGTGAAAGGACAAATCTGTCAGCTGAAGGGATTTTTTTTCTGTCATAGCATGAATATAAAACAGGAGAAAACATCGTCCTTTTGATGTTTATTACTTGATGATGTTATCTCTTCAGCCCATTGTTTTTTGTATCTCTTTAGTCATGTGTTGCTGTTGTTGTTGAAAGGCGGCATGCGGTCACACAAATGACATGAGAATAGACACAAGATTCTTGCCTCAGGCATCACTCCGATAAACACCTAACCACTTACTTCCATTATAGATTTATAGTGAAAAATGTACAATGTAAAATGTGTTTTTAATATTTATATGGTGTAAATTGAGATCAATGACAAAAAAAACTGATCAAATTCCTTGTTTGACAGCTTTACCTTGATGTTGTTGGAGTCAGTGAGGAACATGGTGAGGCGATCGATGCCCATCCCCCAGCCGGCGGTTGGTGGCAGTCCGTACTCCAGCGCTGTGCAGAAGTTCTCATCTATGAACATGGCTTCGTCATCGCCCTCCGCTTTGGCCTGAAAAAGAGCCAACTCAAATTACTGACATAAACTAACATACACACTCACACTGCAACAGAAAGGGGCCTGACCCTTTAGATAATGGGATAAAGGATATCAGGTTTGGGGGGGGGGGGGTCAATTTAGGCTTGGATACACACCTTGCCTTGCTGCTCAAAAAGCTCCCGCTGTCTAACCGGATCATTCAACTCAGTGTAAGCATTGCAGATTTCCTTCTTCATCACAAAGAGCTCAAAGCGCTCAGTTAGGCCTTTCTCTGATCTGTGCCTGTAACAATTAACAGCGTGTCAGTATAAACCTGCACACTGCATTTCTAAATAACAAATAAGAGGCTTAAATAAGGTGCTTCTCACCATTTAGCTAAGGGGCTCATGATCTGAGGGTGATCACAGATGAATGTGGGGTTGATACAGGTGACCTCAAGGAAGTCTCCAACCAACTGTGGAGGGAAAAAACATCAGTAAAGAGTAAATAAAGGAGAAAAAGCAATAAACTGTACAACAGATTTTCAATGGGGCACCTTGTCGAGGAGGCGGGCAGTGGTCCTGGGTGGAGGACATTCAACTCCTCTCTGCGCACACAGGTCGTCAAAGAATTTCCGAGTTTCTGAAGACAAAAGTGAAAGAGAAATGTGAAGGAAATGACTGAAATATAAAGTCTAAACTTGTAAGAGGGACGGTGAGAGATGGAGAAAGAGAATGGAAATAATGGATTTTTTAAAAAAGTGTTCAAAACATTGTGTCAAATAAAATCCACAGATTCTTACCGTCACTGTCGTAGCTATCAGTAGGAGGGAATTTGACTCCCATGATCTTCTCCAGGTCGTGTGTCATGCTCACTCTTCTGAATGGTGGAGTGAAATCAATCTCGTAGGCCTTTCCCTCCGGGCCGTCAGGGTGGTAAGTCACCTTGTATCCTCCAGTGATGAACTTCACCATTCCTGAAGAGAAGAGGGAACAATTGGGTTAAAGATGTATTTGTCCACTGTCCACTTTCCCTGCACATCCCAAATGCCTCAGAGGTGGCAAAACTAAGAAGCGCTAGCCAGTGTTTATAATATAAAATAAATTCATGTGATGACAGTGCCATCCTCAGTCATAGATATGAATAAATACATTGTATACTACCAGTGTTTCTACACAACTGTTACCTGCCAATCAGCTCACCACTGACCTCTTTCAGGCTTCGTACTTGAAATGATTTTTTTAAAATGCAGAGCTGTCTCCTAATCTCATCTGTCGCTTCGTCTCTTACACAGCTGTAAACACTTTTGTAGGTGTTGCATTTTATCTGCCATGAAAACACAAGTAAAACCTAAACTCAGATTTTTTTTTCTTCGCTAAACTTCAGAAGCCACACGTCCTCTCAGGTTTGTGTACTGTCCTAAAAAATGTTTAATGAAGCTGACAGGATGGAGGCTCTCTTAATGCCGCGCTTCACACGGCTTGTGTGTGCTTATCATTTCCAACAAGAAATCCTTTTGTGCATGGGTTTAGGTGCGTTAGTTTACAGGACAGAGCTTTCAGTTTCTATTTGACAAGATGGCATTTTATCAGATTGTCACAAAGGAAATTCTCAAAACAAGACTCGCTTTCTGTTTTAAAATTAGTAGGGTAGATGGCTTGCCCTGAGTCATGTTTTTACTTTTGGTTTTAAAGCTGGTGATTCTCAGCTGCTCATTTCATTATGATACAGAATTCACAGCAATAAAATAGGACATCATTACTTTGTCTGTATATGTCACAATTTACCTTTCTATATGCACAGCAACTTAAAAAGCTCATTTTTATAAATCTAAAGAGAGACTTTTTATACAACTCTACAAATTTTAAAACTTATTATTCCTTTCAAACAGCACCCCCAACTGGCCAATTGTGTCTTCTCTGAAATGGGACAAACCCAAAACTTCCCATTCAAAATATAAATGCGTGTTGCTTTACCTGAGAGCAGCTTCTCTGTGATTTCCATCAAGTCATGGTAATCTGCGTATGCCATGTAGAATTCACAGGTGGTGAACTCCGGATTATGAGTCAGATCGATGCCCTCGTTCCTGAACTGACGGCCGATCTCGTACACTCTGTCTATTCCACCAACCACGAGCATCTGTGGGAACGTAATGAAAGTGAAATAGCAAAAATATTCAGACTTTTGAGAACTGTAACGAGCCCCTTCATCAAAAATGTATTGCTGTACAAAATATTCAAAAACCTGACCTCAAATTGATAAAACAAAGAAACTCCAAAGTGATTATTGATTACTGAGAGGTATGACTGTTGAAAGTGATGGATTACCTTGTGGTACAGTTCAGGAGCGATCCTCATGTACAGGTTCATGTCCAGCTCATTGTGGTAAGTAACAAATGGGCGGGCCACTGCTCCACCAGGAATAATGTTCATCATTGGCGTCTCGATCTAAAATAGCAACAAACATGATTCAGTGAAGGAAGCTTTAACTTTGACAGCCTCAAATGTACAAACTGTTGGAGAGCATTTTATTATAAAATCTCTATTTTGTATGAAATATAAGTTTGTGCTGACAAACATTTTCCCACTCAAGCTAAAGACTGTTTAATTGATTAGTTGTGTGACATGGTTGGCTTGGATGTCTGGATACACTGCAGGCCCTGAGTCTTACCTCCAAAAATCCCATCTGGTCCAGGAAGTTGCGCAGGTATGTGATGATTTTGGCACGAGTTAAAAACTTCTGCCTCACATAGTCATTGAGAATCAGATCCAGGTAGCGCTGGCGGTATCGTGTTTCCTTTGAGAGAAAGATTTCACAGATAGAAAATTAAATGTGTCCTCATCTGAAAACACAGTTTCTGAAAAGCCTTTCAAGTACGCACTGTAATATTCAGACTCCTACTTTACTGAAGTCAAACTTTATCATTGGAATTCTGGCTTGTCATAGCAGCACAAACACATGTTTATCTTATAGTATTGATTATATAATAAAAAGGTTTACTGTGGTGTACAACAATAATCTATACAGATACTTTGCTGGTACATCATAAATCCCAGTTCAACCAGGAGCTCATGTTCATGTATTTCACACAGTAAATTCTTGAAAGTGCATTACCCTTAATGCAAAGCAAATGGGGAGACACAAGGCCTAATGCTTCTACTTTGTTGTTAAATTTTGCTTTCTAAATGTGATTTGTGCAAGGAGTCTCTCACTGAGTGTCTAATCACGGTAGGAAATTACCTTGTCCTTGAGGCCAAAGTGGAGATGTGGCAACATGTGCAAACATGGTGACAGGAGGGTCAACTCGATGGGAATGATGCTCAACTCCCCCTTTTTGGTCTTCCCCGGGTTACCGCGGACACCGATGACATCACCGCGGCGCAGTTTGTTGTTGATGGCGACAAAGGCCTCCTCGGACTTGTAGTTCCTGACCGAGTAAGAGAGGATACAGAGAAATGACCTCACTGCAAACTAGCCACATTAAGAAAAACAAATACAGTACAGTAATCTGTGCTATCCTGTATCAAATTACCCAGTACAAAAATTATATGAGCATGTGCAGCAATAATGGGCATCTATTCAAATGTGGAAAATTAAAACAATGATATGAAACTTCCAAAGAAGTCCCCTTCTCTTTCACACTTTTATAATTTGACTTCATTCTGTACCTTGAGTTCGCCATAATTTGCAACTTGACGCCTTCGCCTCGCAGGTCGTAGAAGAGCAGCTTGGCACCGGAAGCCCTCTTGGCATGGATACGGCCTGGCAATCACACATCAGGCTAAGCATTTTAAGGTTAACATGCAATCAAATTGCAGAACATAAAGTATTCCTGGTACCTGACACACTGAGAACAACGTCATTCAGCTGGTCACCAGGCTCTAGGTGATTGTATTTCTCAATGAACTCTGTGAGAGACATGTCCACGTGGTACTTGTGAGGGTACGGGTCCTCCGCCGTGCCCTTCAGGTCCTGGATGGCCTGGGAGCGGATCTTGAAGTATTGCTATATTAGAGGGAAACAGGTGATTGTTTCTATACAAACATACCACAACAGGAAAGGCTCAGGTAAAATGACCATACAAAAAACCCTCACATTTGGGTCAAGCATCTCGTCATCCAACGAGCAGGCATTTTGCGCTCCTTTCATCGTTGGATTCCTTCTTTTGCTCCACCTGTTCTTTGACCTTGGCTTCTTTCTCTGCTGCCTTTTTCTCAGCTTTCATGCGCCTCTTCAGCTCACTGATAATAAAAAAGGGTGAGAGCAAAGATGACTCATTGAGTACATATTGATAACTGTAATACATTTATTGTGCTGTAAATAACGCAACTCAAATGTAACAGATGTTAAAGCTGTGAAACAAAACTTCACACAAATATAATATAATATTTCCCACATAACCACACTGCATATTTTATTCCACTTTGGTGTATTAATTTTAAAGAAATAAATAAACAAATGAAAAACCATGACACTCTCCACTGACATAAAGTGCAATAAACATTCATGCAGAAAAGGGGAAGTGGACCACATTTGCTCTGATGACAAAAGGTTGGTTGTTTTTCTCATTGGAACAGAAAAGCCACCAACCTTTTGTCACCTCTCCAACGGTTGCTGTAAATTTGAGCCGGGCTCGCAGCTGTAAGCGGGGGTGCACATTTTAACCACTGTCCCCTGACCCCAAAGGCCTGGCACAGCTGCTGCCTGGCTGCTCTGACCAGACACAGCATACTGAGCTACCACAGTCAGCAAGCACACCTGAGAAAAATAGAAATATATACAAAGACAATGTAGAGTATGTACAGAGCAAACACTGTCTGTGGTGAGCTGTGCAGAATGAGACACTGTTTGGAGCTACACTACACTACTGGTTTGCACCAAACCACAGGTGAGGCACATCAAGCAAGTGCTGCATGCATGATGTGCTCCTCTGTGTTGGCATAAAAAACATCCGCAATGAGGACAGCTTGGACCAGGTGAGACTTTTAATTGGTTAATGCAGGCAAAAGCAAGACCATCATCAAAAATAATTAATAAAATAAACGAGTAAAAAATCCTGAATAAGTAAAAACACGGAATTTGCTTCATGACACCAAGACCCCTGCCAGAGCACAAAGCAAGACCATGAGGTAAAAGCAAAAATAATTAATAAAGATAAACTCATAGATAATTTGACATGAGATTAGGTTTACTTTTGGTTTGACAGTTAGGTGTGGCACAGGACATAAGATAGTGTTAACTTACTTACTATGCCCAATTAGACATCAAAATTAAATATATCATGCATTTGCGCTACTTTTTGTAAAATCCTTGTTATATGAACATAATCTGGCCATTATAACATCAAATGAACATGCATGCATGATGTGCTCCTCTGTGTTGGCATAAAAAACATCCGCAATGAGGACAGCTGCTGGACCGGAGGAGACTATTTTAAATGGTTAATTACCTCAAATGTGCAATAAAATGGCATAAAGAAGTAAAAACGTGGAATCTTACTTCATTTTGCAATGAGGACAGCTTGGACCGGAGGAGACTTTTTAAATGGTTAATTACTCAAAGAATAAAATCCTAAAGAAGTAAAAACGTGGAATTTACTTCATTTTCTAAAATTCTTGTTATGTAAACATAATCTGGCCATTAAAACATCAAGTTAGCAGCACAGTACACAAAGTATAAATCAGCATATTGCAATAAAATAAGCAACAAACAACCACAGTAAATAACAAAAGAGGGTCAAAGGTCTAATCAGAAATCAAAATATTTCTCATTAAAATATTTCTGATTAAAACATGTTTTACCTAGGGCACATTTGGTTTTCACAGCCAACATTTCAGTGTGTAAACTCATCAACTCATTCATGAATACAAAGAAATTTGTCCTGGCATTGTGTCATTTCTGACAAAAGGAAGAGAACCCGCACAGTTATACCATCAGTGTGTGGAAGACGGGTTCTTCGACTGTGTTTCCAATCTTGTAGTTTTTCTGACAAGTAAAATGCATACTCCTGATGGGCTCCGGAATGGCGCTCAGGACTTCAACTACCAGAGACCCAACCGAACTGAACCCTGGGACATGTTCCGCTGCGTCCCCATATGGAGACCCTCACTTCGCTCTCATCCTCTGACCTGAATGAGACAGCGCAACCGAGCTAACACAGTCACAGCGTACTGAGGGACGGGGCTACAGCAGGAAGATACAACACTGAATGAGGGGCTGGAAGGTGTTAAAACGCGGTGAAATACAAAATAAGCTCACTTTTTGCTGAGTTTCCCCTCGTCCACTTCTGTCACGTCGGCCATGTTGCAGAGTCGGCGCCTGGAAAGACCAACGGGAGAGCACGCGACGCAAAAACGCGAGAACTTGGTGGTTAGTTCAGAGGACCGTCGGAAAGGAGAGCACTCCTTCAGTAAACACAACACAGCAGGGTTTTAGTGGAATATGATAGTAATGATGGTTGAAAAAAGGTAAATCCGCAGTGTAGAGCAAAAAACACGCAGCTCAGGCCACTTCAACAGAGAGTTCAGCCCTGAAAGTGGAAAACAGCACTTGATTATGTCTCAGTTGTCTGCTGGGGCACCCGAGAGACTGCAGCTCTCATTTGCACCTGCCCTTTATATAGCTGCAAGGTAAGGGAAAAACATGCAACCATCCCCCGTGACTGCACTGACTTTTACTTTTACTTTTGCTTTGCTTTGTGTTTGTTTTCACAAATACACAGCAAAGGTCACACATTATTCCAGCTCATTTTTAAGCATTTTACTTATTGTGATGAACCGAAAACTTGAAAAATGTAATGCAACACATTTAGTAATGACTTAAGGAATGAACTGAATGTCTGAATGACAGCAGTGTTAAACAGGACCTATACCATAGCATACAGTCAGGTGGGTTTATGATCTAAGGTGGATCTGAGGCTGCTCTCATGCAGCTGTTGGTGTAATTGTCACCACTTGGTTTCCAACTTGAATGGTCATGCTTTTTTTTAATAAATTCAAAGCCTGCTTTAGATGCTATCCCAGCATTGCACAAGGATGGGTCAGTGTGGTAGAAATGTTATATGAAAGACTGTGTAATTTATTCATACGTGAGGTGAGAGGCCTCTTGGGTCCTTCACACTTTGGATGCTTTACACTTTATATTGGAAGCTCTGGCTGCTGGAGAAAAAGATGAGTAAGGGCTCTGGACACACTACAGACTTCCCCTCAAGGTAAGAGTTGAAAAATGTTCTTGGCCGAGGGTTTCGCCCATCGTTTTACCTCCTCCCCGGTGGTGTGAGTGTGTGGGTGGTGGCAAAAGTTTTGGTTATGAACTGTCCATTTATGCAAGATGTACCAAGATCTCCTCTGACGCCTGATCGGTGTTGAAATAAACCACGTATTTTCTGATAACATGCCTTTTGTTTGCTGGTGAACAATTACACTATGATATCTTTAAACGTGCAGTCTATCCTCTTTCCAAAGTCATGTATTCTTGTATGGTACACCAAAAAACATTAAATAAAAAATCAAGAGGCATACAATTTAAAGTATATATGTTTAATACAGATAGCAGCAAGTTTACAGGAATTTAATTGCAAGACAATGAAAACAACAAAAGAAAAGCCAAATATATAGAAGTTTTTTTTGTGTTTTTTTTTCCCCTCCAGGGGTGATTATTTTACAGTTGTTCACATGGTTGCTCGTTCCAGGACCAAAAATGTTTACTATTAGAGTGGTTCAGTTGTCTTAGGAGTGATGAGACTTTAAAAAAGCAAAACAATGGAAAATAATAATATCAGACTCAGAACAAATTAGGCACAAATTACAATGAATATTGATGTTTTGCAGGATTTTTAATTCACATTGTTCCAAAATTACAGGGCAAAACAAATCCAGTATGAACTGACTTTTACTGGTCTGAATAAGAGGACACGTGAGAACGACGTGACATCTTGGTAACTCAGAGGCCCTGAGATAGATCAGAAAGATCAGGAACCACTGCAGCAGTAAACAGTAAGCCTGGATACAACAAACCTCCACATAAACCCTGTAAGGAAGAAGACTGACAAACAATTAGTGACCGTTGTCTCATAGAAAAAAATAATAATAGTCCATTTATGAGATGGTTGCTGAGAAGAGAAATTTGCATTTTACTAAAAGATTTAAAAATTGGTTCCAGGCCACACTCAAAAGCATTGGAAAATATTTCAACAAGCAACATAAATAATAGAAGGAACATCTACTTTGGTTTCTACTTTGGAGAGGCTATTTAGAAAAATATATACTCAAAAACTAACATATCTAGATTTACAGTATAATAGCTGCATAGCAGTTTCAGAGAAAAATTGCCTGCATCTACGTTGTATAACATAAATGCAATGGATACTTCAGTACAAACAAGTTAGATGCATGACAGAAATTGCACAACACATTTATCAACCACAACCACATTTATCTGGTCACTGTTGTCGAGCATTTAAAGTACACTTAAAGTCTTATGGCTTAAAACATTCTAGTAAATGAGGACTAACAGTCACCAGCGGGGTATTTAACAGGCAACATTGGTAAAACATCAATCTGCTCCCTACGACAACATCTCCTCAAGGCACATGTACAATATTTACTAGTGTCTAAAGTGACATTTTAGGACAGCGTTAACAATCTGAACACCTGTGACAGCAGACTTGCAGTTCGTTGACATGAAATTCAACGGTGATGTTAAAAGAAAACCACATCTTGTTCTATTGCAAGAAACAGAGAAAGTTAGACTTTGTAGTATCTTCAGTAAAGATGAGAACTTTTTTTCAAATCACCAATCCTTTTCCATACACTTAGCAGTGACTTTATAATGAGTCACATTAATCTCCAGTTACATTGTCAATTCACAAATGAGGAAACTGTAATTTCCAAAAAGTAATTACCTCCCCAGCATGTGTATAACAGAACATTCTGCATCTAAGTGAGACATTTACAGCCATGCGGTATAATCACATTCAGTACTATATTCATAGTAAAAATACTGAAATATGTTGGTCCTGTTTTAAAGGATTCTTGATTTTGATGGTAAAAAACAGTTTGGTGCCATTTTGCCCTGCTGTTAGCTATTTGGTCAAAAAGGACAACAGGGCCGATTATAAACCTCGAGCAAGCACATGATACGCACATTAAGGTGTATGTTATTACAGCCACACCTTCCAAAATCACAGAAGAGTGACAGTGCACAGGAATGTACATGCTATTCATAGTGTACAAAGCACTTTAGCTCATGTAATGTCGTCACAAGGTGCCAATTACAGTATCAGCCGGTGTGGGGGCCAAATCACATTGTTGTCATCAAATCAGTTAGAAAATCTTCTGAGCATGACCCTGATTGCGGGAAACAATTTTGATAATAACCAAGACACAAATAAATTAGGCATCCTTCTCCAAAAAGAAGCACAAGAACTATACTGAAAAAAAGTATTTTTAAACTTTGTAAAACAAACAAAAACAAATAAAATCATAAATACTCAACACTGGAAATCTTAGTTCCTCTATTTCACAAGTTGAAGAAAGCCAATCATAGATAGCTCTTTTCTCCAAAGTCAGGTTTCCTTCAGTACGGCCCTTTAAAAACCACTCAAAATGCTCAGACTGACATACCGTAGTTCCATTAATCACATTAGTCAAGTTTACATAATCTCCATCATAAAACAGCTGTTTCTCACTGTAAAGTGTATAACTGTAACGGTTTTTACGGGTTTCTAACAAACTGTACATAGAAAAACGAGACAACAACTGAGGCACAAAACTAAATTAAACTTGTCATCGTCAGAGACCAGCCCCTTGTTCATGCATACACTTAAAGTGAAACTAAATGTGACACAAACATGTTCCTTTTTTTTTTTTTTTTTTTTCCAAAAACAACACAACAAACAGAAAGTGTGGCAGCAGGACATGATGCCTGATAATGAAGTTGTTAGATTTAGGATGCTTTATTTAATGTTGCAAGTCAAGAAACAAAAGGATAGAATAAAAGCTCACGAGCCATAAAACTGGCCTGTCATCAGGATTTGTGCAAAGCAAGATTTGAGTCAAACTTTGGTCCTGAGGCCGCTGGTCGACTGCAGACTCAGATGTGATGTCTCTAGAGCTTGTACAGGTTATATTCAAGAAAATGTGTTAAATGGGCTCTGGTCCTGCATGTTAATACCTTAACCTGGATGAGATGTATAGTGTACAGCCAACAAACTATAGCTTCTGCTCAACATTCACCACATCCATCACATTAATAAAACTGGTTTAAAAAAAAAAAACAAACGGCTCTTTTCTAGCTGGTTTAAGAATACTATTCCAGTTCAGTTTGTGCGTGCCTGACCTTGGCACGCAGAATGATGACATTAAAATGACACTAAAACACACAATGATCTAACCCTTATAACAACAACAACAACAACATACAATAATAATAATAATAATAATAATAATAATAATAATAATAACCTGTATTACATTCCAGTCTCTCTACTGTAGATGCATTGTGTTTAAATAAGAGTTATATGTCAAAATTACATGGTTTGAATAAAAATGTCTTGATCCACACTTTTCCTCATTTGTCCAGATTTCCAGATTTCAGGAATAAACAATCAATTAGGTTATTACATTTGGGGAATGACTAATGACAGTTGTAACATGGCTGGCAATGATATACACTGTAATATTACAAAGACCAGACCATAAAACTACATTTTTAACTATTCGAGGTGGTACACAGTAACTGACTGTGTGATATATTTACTGATACTGTCTTAAAAGAAATGTTGCCATGCAGACACAGGACAGTAATGACATCTGATCCATGTGCATGTTTAAAAAAATGTATCTTCTTCACTGAGGAATGAGGGAGAGGCGGCACCTCTTATGGGACTGCACTGTACCCTTGATGAGTAAAGTGGTCACAAAGAACAACACAGTAAAGTGCTGAATATGCACATAAAAATTCTCTGAATATGAATATTAAATAGGCCAATAACAGCTTCTACCACTACGCTTTCTAAAAAAAAAATTTGTTGTAATATATTAAAAGGAGAATCTGTTTCAAAGAGAAGCAAATTAACACCGTGTGGATTTGAGGAGCACAGACTAAATGTTAGTCTGAACATGCTTACCAGTATTACAAAGTGCTGTCTCTACCCCATGCTGGAGGTGGCAAATATGGAAAATGCGTTTCCAAGCTCGAGGTGACCATCTTCATGGCACAGATATTGAACTACACATTGAACTGAACTTCTTTTATGGTTATTCCTGTATCAAACAGATCGAGACAAGACTAGACTCAACATAGCCAGGCTTTTTGTAGGTAACAAAAAAGGCCACTTTAGTTGAGTTACACTCCTTCTGAGAACAGTTTGTTTTGTATATCATATTATTAATGACAGCTAAAGGCACTCCTGTCAGAGACAGCTAGAGTGAATTTATCTATATCATCAGGTACCCTAGCTGCTAAAACATTAAAATAACAAGCACCCACATATACGATGGACTACACTTGCTCTTTGTAGACTTCTCTATTCATTTCCGCAGTTCTCCTACCCCTCATTTCTCTACTTCTCTAACCTTCTTTTAACACCCACTGCACTTTTGGGCGAAAATAACTTCAAAATGACAGCGGCCAACATTTGGACATCTTCTGATAACCATCCATACATACCATGGTCTGTCCAAACACTCCTGCTACACCACACACTCCACCCTCCATACAACAAATAATACAAAAGACGTATTTAAGGGAACACTATTCATGGAAACCACCTAACACTTTGGAGAATGCTTTAGAAAACAGCACGAGATCCAGAGATGCTGCAGATGACAGCATGGACAGTCTAGCTGCAGATACCCACAAAACTTCACAAGTTAAATGAAAAACAAGGCCACTGAGCTGCTGTACTTTTGGAGGAAAAGTTGACGAGAAGGGTTATATGCTGCTTCTCTCACAGAGCAGCCATGAAAGTTTGTCTTTTCTTGTCTGGAGTCCAACATTTATCAAAGGGGAGGGAGTCAGTCTCCAAACCTCCAAACCAAATTCCTGGTTCGCTGCCTGGATATACATTTGTCCAGTTTGTCTTTAAAAATAATGTCATGCCACTCCGGAGAATATGCATGAGGACTTTTTGTTGGGTAATTGACTCTCTCGGTGAGGAGAGCACCGTCACTGCTCTTTCTTAATGAATCCCAAAGAGGACCAGATGTGTCAGTAGGGCAGCGGGTATCGGCACACAATGTTCAGGTTCAAACTTACTGATTCATGGTGAAGTCACTAATCTTTTACTGTGAGTTCTTATCAATGGACAGTATTCTGACTACATTTTACAACTATTCCAAATATTATCAGTAAAAAATAAAGACAAATCTGTGAACCTGTGTGGAGGTTAGTATGAACGAGTTAAGTTGCTGCCCGACTCCTGCAGGCTGACCAGCAGGTCATCAATCTTCTCCATGTTCTGAGAGGCGGTCATGCTGTTCTGCACAGACCCAGACTGAGACAGGGACTGGCTGAGCAGGGACTGGATGTGTGCATCACTCTCTCTTTGGTTCTGACCAGACTGACTGATGGCTATAATCTGATCCGACAGCGTGTTTCCAGGAGTGTTCATCAGCTGGCCGCATTCTGCAGGAAGGGAGCAGAAAATCATTGGGTCAGAATTTTTTTTACTACCATTGTAGGTGTGTTTGTTTAAAGTGTTTTAAAATGAAATGGAAGGGCAATATGCAGAACCGAAGAGTAGTTGGAAGTTGGAAGACTATGGCTGAGCTTACAATCACAATATTAAGTATTTTTTCAGTACTCTGTACATTTTACAGGTGCAAGTACAAGTGCAAAACAAAAATTATTGTGTAAAGTGAACTTAATTTGTTTGTGTTATACCACATTATTTTAAAGGTTTTCTTGGCCATCAAATCTGAAAGATGTAGAAAGATGTCTCATTTCTGTCATCACACTATAGCTCCACTGGAAAACAATGATCAATAATATTATAGTAAATTCTGCCCCATCTATGCAGACCAAGAATGGCTTTGAATGGTGACTAAGCAGTTACGGTATTTAATTAAGTATTTCATAAACTCTTTCATAAATGAATCAAAGTAAATGGGCTAAATAAAATACATAAAAACATGATGAGAGTTTTTTTGCCTACATAAATCAATACCTTGAAATGAGTTAAATGTTGGAATATAACTTATGGCATTTGTAAATCAATGTCTAATTCAGTTAGAAACAGGGGTTCTTTTTTTCTAACATGCACACAGAATTAATGATCGCCTCTTCATTTCCTTTCCTGTTTGACAACTCTACTGTTCTTTATGTGGGGCGGGAACTTGTGATGGAAAAAGTCTATCAGTTTGCAAAGGGAGTTAACAAAAGCTGTCACTGGTTATCAGTCAGTCTTGTAGACGGTTCACATCACTTCTGACATGGGAACTTGTTTGCAGTGATTTAAGGGTGTGTACCTGTGTGATCAAGTCCTTACCGTTCTGAATCCCAAAAAGGAAGAGGCCAGGTTGCCGAGGCTGGCTGGGCTGATTGATGCTCCCACTGACAGCGGTCTGAAACAGAGTCCCTGGCTGCTGAACAGGGGAGGAGGTGGTCGTCTGGAGGTTTGCCACGCCATTCTGTGAGGCAAACATGGCTGACTGTGCGAGCTCCTGAGCAGCCAGTCCCCCTTGAAGAGATGCCATGTTGGACTGAGGCATAAAGAGGCCCACAGGCTGCTCCTGCCGGCTGTTTGTGCTGCCGCCCAGCTGCATTGGCTGTTGCTCCTGAAACATGACCTGCTGTCGTGGATCTGTTGGGTTCCCTAAGGCCATGGGTTCAGAGCGATCCTGCTGGTTTACTGTCACCATGCTGGCTTGGGAAAAGAGAAGAGAGGGGTTTTGGGGCTCTTGGGAAACCAGACTGCTGCTGGTCAGCGGTGGCATCTGACCCTGGCTGCTGAACAGCAGGCTGGAGGCCTGGTCAGGGGTGGACAGGGGGTTGTTGCAGAACAGAAGGCCAGCCTGCTGTTGCTGCTGCTGGCCTGGAGAGAGTGTGTTTGCAGATGGATGTGGGGAGATGTTCTGAAACAGGGAAGCCTGCTGAGCTGGCTGTGTGTGGGGCTGAGGCTGTGGGGGCTGCTGCTGCTGGATCGGGGAGAGCTGGGTCTGAGCCTGAAATACTGATTGCTGTTCAGGGGCAGGAGTTTGTAGAGCGCTGAGAAAGGCCAGGTGCTGCTGCTGCTGTTGCTGCTGCTGTTGGGCACTACTGGTTGTAAGCTGGGAGGGCAGGGATGTCTGAGGGAGGAAAAGTCCAGGGGTAGAGGGCTGCTGGTCTGGAGACTGTAGCACAGTCATGGTGTTTTGGAAGAGAGCGGCTTGAACACGCTCCTGAGAGGCTTTCTGAAACAAACCCCCTTGTGGATCTTGTGTTTCAGCCAAAGAACTGGGATTGTGGAACATGGGTGGTGAAGGGCGTGAGGGCGACTGCTGGAGGAAGTTGGTCTGAATAGAGAGCAGGTCACTTGCTTGTTGAAAGAGAGCTGCTTGTTGCTGCTGCTGCTGTTGCTGCTGCTGCTGCTGTTGGGCCTGTTGGAAAAGAGTCGCCTGGTTCGGCACCACTACTGGTGATGAGCCCTGCTGTTCTGCGTTCTTGCCCTGAGAGGTATCCTGAAACATGCTACACTGCATCTGGATCTGTGACTGAAACAGCTGCTGCTGTAAGTTCTCCAAAACCTGCTGCTGTTGCTGCTGCTGAAGCTGTTGTTGCTGAATTTGTTGCTGCTGCTGCTGGATTTGCTGTTTTTGCATCTGCTGTTGGTGCTGGATGTGTTGCTGCTGTTTAGCCAATGAGTTGTCAGACGGTAAGTTATGGAAACCTTTGGCTGTAAGTTGCCTCACTTCCTCCTCCAGCTGGGCCACTTCGTCTGCAGGGAACAGAGACAGCTGCTGCTGTTGAGGTGCAGGTTCTCCACACAGCCTCCCCACGGCACCAGAGCCGCTGCTGGGCCTCTCCTGCCCGAGGAACTGCTGTGAGCCTTGCTGGAGCAGGGAGTCAGCAGGCACAGAGAAGGAGCCGGTGGCTGCAATGTCCTGCTTCTGTATGGTGCTTAAAGGCTCTGTGTTGGTAAAAACAGAAGCCTGGCCTTTGTCAGGGTCGCCTGCAGGCTGAGACAGGTTGTTGGGGAATGGTCTGTTTTTATTTAGATGGCCTGGAGTCATATCTGTGTTCTGCTGGGCTGAGCACAAGTCACCAGTCTGCTGAAAACACAAAACAGAATATAAAAGATGTGCTATATTTTGCATTCAGTTTAACTGTTAAAACTACCCACATATAACACTTACAGCAGTGTAACACTGTAACAGACTAAGGTATAAACTAAATGGAACAAAAAAAATTGTAATTTGTAGTATCAAATAACTTGCAATCAATCCATACAATCTAAATAGATCAGATCAATATATCACCTTAAATACACCAGAAGACTGGAGGTTACTGGTGACCTCCATCGGAGTGACTTCTTCTCTCTTCACTAAAGGTAACATCGAAGGCATCAAGGCATCATCCAGATCTGCAGCAAGACCAGGGAACATGTCAAGCCTTACTAAGTGTTTTATTGAGCTGTGTGTTCAGTTATTTAAAAGAAGTAACAGTTTATTGTGAGCTAAAATGTGCCATACAACATGCATTTGACTTTATGTACAGTATATTAGCAAATAATCTTTCAAATGGGATGCTGCACTCATGACTATGTAGTGTAGGAAAGTTAAAGTAACCTTTAATCTGTTCATCAAATGAACACGTCTTCACCGGTGAGGGCGTCTCTTTCTTCACAGGCACATCATTTGTTGCTGTGTGGGCAAACATCAACATATTTCTATCTCTGAGTCCACAAAACTGGAAAAATCAGCATATTTATGCAGCATAAAAATACCAAAGGACAAAGGAAAGACACTAAATGTAGTGTACAGGACTGCATATTACATTGTTCATTTTTACTTTGTTTATTGTTACTTGATACACTGATTTGTATCAGGGCCCTTGCAATTAAAAAAATGTTCATGAAAGACTGAATGTGAACAACCCTGGATTCCTGTGCTTTTTGCTATTACTTGTTCTGATCCTGCTGAACTGTAGGTGGTGGTGTTGAGCAAACGTGAGGATAGATCCTTAAAAAAGCCTTGTGAGAACAGACTCGAGAAAGCTGCGATGCAGCTGTTGTTTCTGTGGTGCCGAAAATATGTGTAAAATAAACATGTTTGGGGTGGTTAACTGCAGCACAGCTTGTTTTTCACCCACAGGTTGAGAAAATGAGTGAACCAGCTGTGGTGCCATCCAGTAAATCTATAAAGTTCTTTGTAAATAATGACCAAGTAATCAGGAGGTTACATGTCATCTAACAAGCTGTTCTTCCTACCAGTGGACTGGTAACAGATGCAGACAGATAAAAGAGACACATACAGAGAAACGAAACTGAACTGTAACAAACCTGAATCTGGAGTGTAGGTAAAAGGCTGAACATCATGAGATCTCCCAGCATTGGTCACCACATAGATTCCCACACACACTGAAGAGGTGATGGCTTGGTTCTGGTATGGAGGAACCTTCACTATCAAGTGATTCTTTGTGGTGATTATTCCAAAAAAAAGAAAAGAAAAGAATGAATAAATGTACCACAATTAAAGACACACTGTAGAAGCTCTGAGCAACAAAGCGACCCGCTTGTCATCGCTCTGTTTGTATCTTGTGCTCTATCAGCACATCATGAGCATGGGGGTGATACGCATTTCTGTGACGGCAGGAGGTTGTGATGGAAATGTGTTCTTGAGTGGAGGTAGAAAAGCATCAGCAGATCGGATTTATACAATGATGACTCTGCATTTTATTTATTAAAAAAAAAATTAAACCAGCTCTGTTTGCAAGAAATCTCACAGCATAACAAAAAACTAAATGACATCCAATGAGTTAAACACAAAAACCCTCTCTGTTAGCTGCAGATTCACCATTTTGTTTACAAGGGCAAAGGTTTAAACTGGACTGTTGAGACACACTCAGCACAGCCTTTGAGACTGAGTGTAATTAGGTCAGAACACAATGAGACTACTCAAACCTTTGAACCAGCAACCATTTAAGATGATTACATCTAAAGCCCCATACAAATCTGAAATGTCTGCTTCTATCTACTCAGCTCATTAGTAATTGGCGTTAATCATTCGGTGTGAAAATAGCACAAGAACGATCATAATTTACCTGGTGAAACAGCTCCATGTCAATTTCAGCCTCTGCCTTCCACGATTTCTCATCTGGAATAGAGAGACAGGGTAACAAATTTACTAGGGAAGAATTAAAAACCCCAAATATTCATGGACAATCAAATCCTACCAATCGCTATCTTACCTGAAACATTCTCCTGAAATATAACTTTGGTGTCTTTGAGAAAGTTTTTGCCAATGATAAAGACCTCTTTTCCTCCTCTCACCGAACAGCTATGTAGTGACTTCTTCAGGATTTCAGGCACCCCTGCTGGCTGAGCTGGAAACAAAGCAGAAATAAACTTATTTTCACAGAAACATCCAGGTTTTATAGAAGAAACAAAAAAGAAACAGATTCTTATAAACCTACAAAAGAAACACACTTGTATATAATCTATGCTCACAAATTTCAAAAATAATAATGATTCCACATCATTTTTTCAAGCTACAGTAGAGACATTTTATATTTAGCTATTTAGTTAATATTTGTTTTTTTGGGTTGCAGCATGACGCAGTGGCTTTATTGGACGCTGCCCGCAGTGCAGTCAATCATGCGACCTCAGCATAAACAACGAAACGGCAACACACTAGAGATGTTCTCGGGGTGGAAATTTACAAAGACAATTCCATAATTTTTGTCTCAGTGTAACTGTTAAAATGACAACACACTAAATGATCTGTTGGCAACAAAACAAATAATATCACCATGGCAGCTGAAGACATTTGCTTAACCAGGCTCGTATCTTCAGGGTGGCACTGGTTTCTTTCTTTCTTCCAACAAATTAGCCAAGTGAGATTAATAACAAGAATCACTGTTAAATTCAAGGCATTTTAAAACCACAATTATTTATCATTAAATCACTTTTTTCAGCATTTCCCTGTAGTATTAAACAATAATGATATAATAAATACAATCAGCATAACCAGAACCCAGGCAAATAGCAGAATTTTAATGGAAACTTCACAAAAAAGGATTAAACTGCCTCCTGCAGCACAATCCACTGTTACAAAAAAAGCTAATATGTAGTTTATATTTGTGTAACATCTCTCACTAGCCCACAGTCTGATACAAACCTAAAGCTCAAAACCACTCCCTGTTCCTCCAATACATTTCATAAAACTACTATGTACCACACACACACACACACAAATGCCAGGAGGGATTACTATTTCTTTTTGTTTTGTGGAAAGATATTTCCCTGGATTGCATGCTGGCTCTGTGTAAACAATAGAAGTCCACACACCTCTATTGTTTCGTCCTTTCCTTCTCTTTCTCCCGTCTCTCTCAAAGCAGCAAACCCACTTACTCAGAAACTTTCTTACGGCCCTAAGTGTCTTTCCTGTTTATGAAACTGACCACACCCTCATACTGTACGCATTATTAAACGGCATTTGAATCTGAAGGGATCTTTACACATTGTCTCCAAATGCGGACATCAACAGACAACAGGCTCCTGACCTCAGGCTATATTAAACTTTACAAACAGGATATCTCCTTTTACAGAGAAGAAAATAGCTCAGTTTATGGTGGTAATTATTAACTAACTAAGGTTACAACTATTTCTTTGGACACTCTTTGAAACTGGTTCATTTTAGTGAAATGGTACACCAGAGCGACTGCAAAAATCTACAGAATCTTTTCTAAATCCTGAGGAGCCCGACTTACTGCACAGGATTGGAGATGAGGGAGTCTGCAGCGTGAGCACTGAACCATCTGGACGGGGGATGTTGACCCGAAACACCAGCCGAGCGTGTGTGCTCTTCTTCTTTGATCCAGCCACACCAATGCGAGCCTCGACGTCTGCGTTACGGAGCTTCAAGATCCCAACACAGTCCACCCTGCACGGAGAGATGGCGTTAGCTCGCAGTTTAAACAACAAACTTTACAGTGTTTGCTAAACCAGCAGCTCTTTACAACACTAAATTCCTTGGTATCTCATTACGACAACTGACTTCCCCAAAGAGATCAATCCACCTTGCAGTTCACATGGGTGTCTGTTATTCGATTGCTTTATTAAGCAATTGGTTTGAACTATCTGCGAAGTACAGCTGGGTACATAAAAGCAACACTCGCTCTGTTTGTGGCTTAACATATTGAAATTCAATACTTCATTTGTCACAACGCCAATTTTTTCAGTCTCAAGAAAAGCACATACGCAAGTGTCATGTTGGTGCTCGGATCAAGGGACACCTCGATGACGGTCGTGCCGTCAATGTCCACCTCTTTGCAGGCTGTGGTGTTGCGGCCGGTCACCCTGCAAGCTTGGTAAAATCCATGAGGCTTCACGCGCCCGGCATCGTTGCCCACAAACACCTGCAAAACCACTGGCTCGTTCACTCCCTCCAGCTGTGGCAGGAAAAAGGAAAAAGACAAGTACATATATGCATTATAAAGAATGTCTCCAAATTAGGAGGGCAAACATTTGATGGTTACTGTGGGATGGTGGACAAAAATAATGACCATCACTTTTTTGTGTGAGCCAGAACCCCTGAGTATGGACCGTGTCAAAAAAATTCATGATCTGCTCATTTGAAAAGCTCCAGTAATTTCCTATCCTGTCCTATACGATCACAGCTGCTCCTGCTACTGAACCTGTTTGTCTCTTCACATTTTCTCCCCTTGTTCTGTACACACTAAGAGCTAAGTGTGCTTCCCCACTTGTCAAACAGATGCCCTCAGTAGGTTGTCCATTTTGGCATTTTCTCATCAAGCAATTAGCCGTATTTCCACCTTTTTGTGCAGTCTAGTCAGCCTTTTCAAAGCCTCCCTGTGTTTGTTATCTTCTGCTGTTGCCTTCTATGCCTGTTTTCTGCATCTGGGTCCACCTGCCCTGGCAGTACAAACAGGGTGGTAACTGATCCAGCAGAACTGCTTTGTGTCCAGATTCATCTCCAGATCACTTCTGGTCGACATCAATCACAAATTATTGATCAATAGTTTTTCAGTTCTCTACAGAAAAAGACTCTCATTTTAAAGTGAAGAAGAAAACATTTAAATATTCCCTCAGGGCGTTGGCTGGTAATCAATATCCATATATTATACTCATAGTTCCAGAAATAGCAAATCTTACACACACACACGTATTTCAAAGCCTCTGGCACTGACCCAATCATTAACTTAACCTTAAACAAAGGCTCAGTATAGCAGAAAAGTCCTTGCAGAGGCTCCGTCAGGGCCTTAACAGTTACCTTCACAGTGGGAAAGCCTTGCTGAGTGCGGTCCTTCACTGACCCTCTGCTGCCTTCGGTCAGATAGCGTGCTCGGTGCTGAGTCTCAGGCTGGACGAGGATCTTCAACTCTTTCCCCTCACACTTCTGTGGGTATTGCATCAAAAGAGTCCCTCCTTTCTGTTTGGTTGTTTGAGGGTCATCAGAGCTGCAACAAAGTCAAAAATCACTTCTGATTCTGAAATTTTCGAGCAATAAAAAATAATGTAATTTAAAATATATTTGGTTTGTGAAACCTAGGTGGCATGTTCCAGTATTGTGGTGGTGCCTGATACTTGCTTTTTTTCTTTTAACAGACTACAACCATGTCCTTATTTGCTCTGAACCCCCCTAATCACCACCCACCGTGATGCTCTGAGCAATGCAGAGTTACCAGGCCCTCCATCACCCAAGCATATTCTCTCCCCAGCTCTTAAAACGCTCAGAGTTATCTGTTTATTTAATCTGTTCTGCTTATCCTAGGTCTTTGAGAGAGGCTCTGTGATTCACTGTGGCTGACCATTGTTTGTACTCCAGTATCCTGCCCCTCCCTCCGCTCTGATCTAACCGCTCTTCTTCAGTCAAAGTGTGGTGGGAAATTTGGAGCTAGAGTAGTTTGTCAAAGACTTCCATCTGTTGTGCAATGTGTCATTTCCTAATAATAACCATTCTGACAGCCAGGATGAGTGCTTTAAGGGATTATCCAGAAGGGCCTTTAAGACAAAGGCAACACAAAATAAAAGATGAGTACCTACTTAGCAGTGCAACTACCATTGTTAATCATTGTAAAATCAAGTAAAAAGTCTATTAATTACCCAGTTAACAACTTCCTACAATTTACTGTTTTCTTTAGTCACTGATGGGTGACAAACTTTGGAAAAACAAACTGGAATGTTGTGCATTTCAACAGGGAATATATGTGTATATATGTATGTATATATCATCTTCATTGTAGATTAATCTGTTAATTATTTTCATCATTAATAGATTGACCATTAGTCCATGAAATGTAAAAAAAAAAAATAGTGAACAGAATCACAAAATCTATTAAGAACTTCTTACAGCTCACTGTGCTGCCTTCAATGTGCTTGTTTTGCTTCACCAACTGTATAGCACTGAACGGACTTTATATATGATAAAGACAAACAGCAAATCCTCCAATTTCAGGAGCAGAAACCAGGGAATTTTTGGTATTTTTGCTTTAAAAAATGAATGAAATGATTAATCGATTATGACAGTAGCTGAGTCACTTTCTATCTATCTACTAAACAATTATTTGACCAACGGCAGCAGCTCAAGAGTATGTTCTCTAGCAGACCTTCTGAGACTTTGAACCAGAAGCTTGTGGTGGCCCAACATTTTACTAAGACACCTAATGTTGGGTTTTCCTTTAATTCTTCACCCATCTGTGCATAACCACAGCCTCCTTTGATAACCTTCATTAGAATAGCCATTAGAATCTAACAGCTCATTCTCAGTTACTATTAAGTGTTAGGTATTTCATATTATCTTCATCTAACAGTTACACAAACCTTCCTTTTGGTCCAGTCTTGCTGTCGGGGCCGAGCTGTGACAGGACAAAGTGTGGACCTTTGGCACTGTCTGCATCAAACACATCCATGCTGGGTTCCCCTGCGGGCACAGACTTTGGGCCAGGCCTCTGGCGTGGGGTACGTTTGCGGGATTTCCGTGGCACCTCTGTGTTGTCGTTGTAAGAGACGGTGCTCATAATGCTGAAGTTGGAGAGAGAGTCGTCCATCCACATGCTGTTGCTCTGCTCTGAGTCCAGAGATGTTTCATCCTGGCAGGACATGCGGCTGTCATCCAGCAGGTCTTGCGGAGGCGGAGAGATGTTCAGCACGGTGCGGCGCTTAGACGGGGTCATCTGGTGATGTGTCTGGGCCTCCTGGGATGTTGCGCCTCTTCCTCCTCCTAGCTCACCGCCGCCCCTGCAATGGTGGCCACTGCAGCCATTACCGTTCCCACCTTCTGCGCCGACAACCTCTGGCACCGCTCGGCTACCTCTGGTGTCCTCTGGGTCAACATTGCTGCCGTGAACTGGGTTCTGGTCACTTGCCGAAGCACTGGAATGCATGGCGGAGCTGGAAGAGGTGGAAAAAGCACTGCGGGGGCCTTCCATGGTCATAGAAGAGGACATGGCATCTACAGTGCAAATAATTAGACAGTGAATAAAGGCATCCCAACCAGTGTTGGCTAGCAGTCCCATTTAAGCAGCAAAATTTGTTCATGATTGTTTTTTTTTTTTTGCTTTTGTTTCTTCCTTTTTATTTTTTTATTTCTCCAATTAAAATTCCCCCTTCTTTCCCCCCATCTTACGTGTATGTGTGGTGCTGATGATTTCTGAGGATTTGTAGATGTACAGTATGTGAAGCGCAGTACAAGTGTGACTAAAAAGGGGCCAAAAGAGGAGATGAGAGGTGAGCGGCCCCCCTTATTTAAAAGTTATTTGAGATAAAACTAAAAATGCTTGTGATTAAATTAACTTGGAACTAAAAAAAAGATGGAGTAATTTATTGAGCATTATTATTATTATTAGCTTTTTTTTCATGTCGAGCTAACAAAAAGCCAAAATGATGAAATGGAGAGGGAAGTTCAAAACAATGGTATGTACAATATGATGCATGCCAATTATTGGAGCTTTAATTTTCAATTTTTTGCCTTTTTTTGTTTTGCTACAAAAGTTCATTTCGTTGGGACTGAACGTAGCCACAGAGACAAAATAAACAAGCTTCTGACCTATGAAGCAGAGAACTGCAGACCATTTTATATGCAGACACTCCCTGCTTCAGAGGGAACTTCCTGGAATATAAAAATGAGACAGCGAATGAGCAATAAGAGCTACAGAACAGTAAAAAATAAATTTATTAAGATTTTTAAAAAAATAATAATAACACAGGGTATTTTGTTTGTCAGAAAATGTCGCTCCAGCATGCTGACATACACTGTAATTTCAAAAGCATTCAAGTAGTTACAGTGAACTCAAGGAAGAGCGGGGAAAAGTCTGGTTAAGTTGCAGATCGTAAAAAAGGAGTTAGACTGCTGTTGACATTCTGGATTGCTTGGTGACTCATTAGTTTGCAAAACACACAGTCGGAAAGAAAAAGAGACACATAAAACTCATGGAAGTAGTGTCATTTTGAGCAAGGATCAGAACACAAACACATTTGTGATCACAAACACACAATGGCAAAATCTATGAACAGATACTGTTGGAAGTCCAGTGTTTATACAGATGTTGGGTGGGTTATGAGCATTTTCTTCTGCTATACTTCACTCACTACTTTAAGAGATTTAAAACAGTTAAAATGCAATTAAAAGTGAGGTCACTGTGTCTGTTGAAATCTTTTTGTCACAAAAAAACAATAAAGAAATAAGAGCCAGATGATATTATTGGCAGTTTGAAATAAAATTTATACTTATTGAAACTAACTCTAAAGCTCTGATGCTTCATCGAGGAGCAGAGCAACACAGCTACAGTGAAGGTTAGGGTTATTTAACCACAGTGACCAAATATATCTGTATTTCTAACTTTTCTTCTGATGGCCAGTTGGGGAATTTTCAGATCAACTGGGACAAAAAAAAAGCCTCAATTTGCTCTGAGTTCTTGGAACAAAAAGCCATAAAAGACA
This sequence comes from Scortum barcoo, assembly GCA_023238725.1. NCBI lineage: Eukaryota > Metazoa > Chordata > Actinopteri > Centrarchiformes > Terapontidae > Scortum > Scortum barcoo. The sequence goes on from CM041531.1 coordinate 28,055,729, forward strand.
TGATATATTTTAAAATGAATTAGTTTGGACTGTAACTACATTGTTACTGTGTGTGGGGGCTTCTTTCTACTTCTAGTGCTTTTAAAATGGTACTGCTTTTAACAGTTCATATTTTTTCTTTATTTATTTGCTATTCGGGAGGGTGGGAGGGTTGCCTCTAGGGAGAAAGTTTTGCATGACTGTGTATCATGATGCTCAACAAAGATGTGAAGCGTCAAAGGAAAAGGGAAGAAATGTGACACAGTGTCTCTTGACTTTTTCCTGACAGAAGCATATGCTGATATTACTGTGACCTAAATGTGCTTCTTTAAGTATGTTTTAAACCTGTTTGTCCTTTGTTGTGCACTGTACCAGTCATCTTGTTTTATTATTTTGCTATGTTTAATGTCAGCATAACACCAGACAATCAACATTTCAGTGAAATGAAATCTTTTTCCGATGACTGGTTGAGGATCTGTTTAAATGCAATATTGTGTAATCATCATAGATCCAGCAAAACATCTGTGGTTCATCTACAGTGCAACAAAACAAAGTGTTTTAAAAGCTGCAAGTGGCCCTTTTCAATCAGTCCACACTGTAAATATGACAATAAAGGAGTTATTCATTTCCTATTGAAAAAAAAGCTTAAACCGTGTCAGTATGCCAATATGATTTTTGTTTGTGAGAAAAATCTCCATCTTGGAGCCACTGTAAAGTATTATTTTGTGCCGAGTATGCAACACTGTGAAACAATAAGCTTTCTTTGGCTCTCTCATCTTTAATGGGTATAACAAAAAAAAGCTTAGCAAATGTGAGAAGGTTCTAAATACTAATCTAAACTTGTGACACATGACCTATAGTTTACCAGCAGGTACAGATAAATGTACAGTTGAGTTAACCCCAATGATATCATCTTCTTGTTAAGGAAAGTTGTTTTTTTTGTGTTTTGGACTGATGTGTGAGGCTGGTTGTCTGATGGGCTTTCCTGCCATATGCAGGTGTTTGTTTTCCCACAGGTAGAGTGCAGTATAGGCGTTGTGTTTTTCTGGGTGGGGCATGATCGGTCCTGCTCGCAGAGGAGACAGAAAGATAAGAGGAGCAGGATCCTACCTGATGCTAGAGCAGCTGAAGGGGGAGGCCCTGCCTCTCCGCCGCTCTTTTGACTCATGACGTCTGGGTTCTGCCGAGTGGAGGAAGGCAACTGTAGCTCTCTGGGGAGAAGGTCATACAATGATTCTGCTGAGAGAAGAAAAACAAATAAAAACAATGTTGAGAGGACATATTTAAAGGAACTGAATGGCTTTTCTCTGTAAAATAAGAAAAAGAAACATGAAGAGAATTAGGAAAATGACTCTTTATATTTTTGAGTCATATGTTCCTCAGATTTTATGTTGATGTTGAAATCACAAAGTTACACATTGTTCTACAGCAATTTCACATCACAGCTCGTGCGCAATTGTAAGAAATTACCAGCAACCTAGTTGGCAACAGATCTGATAAAATGCACATCTTACAGAGCTATGCATGTGGGAACAATGCATGATCATTTCATGACTCTGAAAACTAAGAGGAGTGAACACTGGAGTGTGGAAAAGTCTGAAGTGCCCTTGTTAATGATGACGATTTTGATCTGGACTTTTTAACTTTATTCTATCCATCTTTACCAGTGAAAACAACAATAACTGTCTGCTGCACTGTGGCTTTAAAAGAGTACTTCACCAATTAGGAATCATGTTCAAGTGATTTTGTTCTCTTTTCTTTTGTTTCAGCTTCTCCAACATGAGGATTTGCTGTTTTTCTTTGTTTCCTATTGTTGTAATGTTAGCATATTTGCGTTTTGGACTGTTGGTTGGACAAATAAGACATTTGAAGACATCTTTCAGGATTAAGGGGACAGCTGATGTAAAATCCATCAGTATTTTCTCACCATTTAGATTAGCAGGGTAATAATAAATAATCAGCAGATTAACCTATGATGAATATTTGCATCAGTTGGAGCCCTATTTGTGACATTTTAGTTAACCTTAGCAAACCAACAAGGAGGTGTAAAGCTAATATCCAAGCTACATCTTCTCTCCGTGCATTGATGAACTCTCTTAAGACTGTCTATTCAGTCATTAGCTCTATCATGGTAACTCAGGGCGAGACCATTGAGGTAAAAGCAAAAGCTGTGGCTTACCAAATAAACAGCAGATCTCATTACAAACGGGCAGCAAGGTCGTACAAAGCCTTTTTCTCTCCTCTCTGTGCCGCCCTCAGGGCCAACAGGACATGGGGAGGGGAGAAAGCCTTGGGTCAACAGCATGACAACACTTTTACTTGCAGCCTGATTCATCATCCAAATATTATGGTATGAACTTAGAGCGGCCATTACAGTCGCCTGACTCTCTTCTCTGCCAACTGCCAGCTTTAATTACTTGCAGCTGAGTCCCAGGGTTCGGTGTGTATATCAGATACTTAACCCCCCCATTGTTACCACTCGCTGTGTACAATAGACAAACCTGGGACATACTGAAACCAGCACATGCCTCTTCATTCCCAAAGCCCTCCAGTCTCTTACAGCTCGCTTTAGAAGAGCAGGGAATGCTGGTTCCCAGAAAGGGAGCTTAAATCTGGACTCGGCAAACTCGTATAACTCACACTGAACCACACATCCACACAGGATTCTAGTGTGGTTTTGCTGGTTATTTGCTGAGTTCTCCAAACAAGATCACAGACACACATGCGTGTGCATGCACACAAACGCCCCCCATTCCTCTCCTACCCCACCACCACCTCCACAAAAACACTTTCTCTGCCCCCACTTTCGCACTTTAACTCTGCAGTCTTCTCGGGGCTCGCTGACTGACTGCACATGCAGCAACATGTGCTCCAAGTGAGCAACCCTTCCAGTAAACAGATTGCCAACCGCACAGACAGAAAATATGTACTCTTCTCTCAGAGTAGCGGTCTCGAATCACTGGCTGGCCTGTTCAAAGTGTTTCCACAGTCCCTTGACATTTTTAAAGACTGAAACAAATTCGCATTTTGCTGCATATTTGTTTCCTTGCAAGCAGACAGAGTGCAGTTCTTTATTTCCACCTGACAAAACACAGTCCCTTTCACGCAGGAGACGACTTCTAAAAACTTTAAAAAAAAAAAAAAAGGTCAGCCTTGTTGGCTGGGAAATAAACTCTGTACTGACTCATGCATCACGTGATGTTTTGATTTTAACTTAAGACTGCAGCCGTGATGTGCAGACCACTGACCACTGAGGAAAACCTTTCATTTTCCGTCCATCTGTGATCATCATAATAACAGATTAAAGTCTGCCCAAAAGCGTGGTGCGTTTTGATCACGTCTACTTTTGCTATTAATATGTTCTGATTAATATCAAAGAACTGAGGTGGTTCACAGGTTCAGTTCCCCCTCACGTTCTGTGTAAACAGCAACATAAATAACAAACTACATAACACTTAAACTCACGCCAGAATTGCTGCATAAAGAAAGATATCTTTGGAGCCGCCAGTCAAATATTTTTCCTCTTTATACCCTCACCATACTATGTGATATGTTTATATGGTAAGTAGTGCAGGCTAAAGGTGAAAAAAGAGAGCACTCACCATGTGAATGGCAGGACTTACACTCCCATTCATTTCCCTCACATTCCTGCTGCTTGCTCTTACTAGCCCTGGCACCTGGGGCGTGGCACTGGTTTTTTGGCTGAGTGACTGATTTAACTCCCCTTCTGTCCCCCTCCTCCACTCTACCTACGTCTCTCCCTCTCTCTGTCTTGTTTACTGTGCTCCCAGACCCTTTTCAGCGCTTCAACTTGCTCAACGGGTTAGTGGTATTGTCATGTGGAATCCTGTCAAGCAGAAATGAAGCAATAGAATAAGCCACTTATGTTGAGATAGACAAGGTAAGTATTAGATTATTAAACTTGGTGGAACACTGCTGGATAAAAAGCAGTGGGGGATATAAGATTAAGCTCGCCTCATCAGTGCATTTGGACGTTATTTCAAGCAGCGAAGGAAAAAAAAAAAAGCTGAAGGGGCTGGCACCTGCAGCAAACCATGTACAACAACCCTGAAATGTTTACAGCCAAGCCTACACGAAGGCTGCCAGGGACTCCATAGCAACACAGATCAGGGGACAAGTCTTTAGAGCGTTTGCGTCTCTCCTGAGATAACGTGGAGAAAGTCAGAGAATAAAACAGTGTTATGCAAACGCAAATGAAGAACTGGGCATTAACAATGCAGGATATTACGTGAGCAGCATTATAACAATGTGGCAAAGCAATCTCAATCATCCCTGTCATTTGACACCACCCACTGATAAGGGTTAACACCAATACCCCAAATAATACCCTTTAATCGGAGTGCCCTTTAATCTATCTGACCATTCTTGTTTTTAAGATCTTTATGATATCTTCATTATTTATCTATTAAGATAATGCAAGAATTAGTGTATGCACAACTCTGCTTTAATATTAACCAAAATGAGTTTTTTTTATCATATGTTGTTGATTAATTACTTTTTTTTTTACTTAATTGTAATTGATTATTTACATAACAAGTTATAGATAAATACATTCACATATAGCTTATACATTCAATAATGTCACTGGCAGCACAGAGGTGCAGTTATTTGTACTTTTGCCCAGCAGGAAGGAGTCAAGATGGTCTTTCCTTTGAATCAAATATCATTATTAAAGCATGACTGATAATTTGTCAAGTTTATAATTCAACAGCAAAATGTCCTCCGATCACTATTATTAAATCATACATTTGTTTATGTTGTGTGCTTATCGAACTCATCATCAAATGGAAATTACTAATGACTTTCTTTCTCAAGATGTTCTTGTGTATGTATATTTCATTAAACCAAAAATAATCAGCCCCAAAATGCCATCCCATTAGATAAACAACTCTCAATAAGGTGGTTACTTTAATTACACTGTAGTATCAATAAAGGTAGACTGAATGTTAAAAGCGCCGCTGAGTAAAACACAACACATTTCAACAGCAACACAAACCGAAGCCTCAAAAATGACCAAACAGTTGAACCAACACTTCTCCGAAACACTTTCAAAAACGTAACATTACCATTTCCGTTAAGGCTGGATTTATTTCTAGATTATTTCTCTATTTTCTAGACTTTTGTGTTGTGCAATAGCTTTAGCTAGGTGTACCTAATAAACTGACAGTCAACATTTACAAGCAGAACAAACTTGTAAAAGCGCCGCACGTACTGTAAAAGTGGCGTGACAACACCGGGACAAGCATTGGCTGTAGAGGTGGGGTGAGCACATCTGTGATGAAGTGACAACATCCTGTAGGTGTTATTTCTGCGCTCACATACTATTTTTTTTTAATGACAGTAAATGACTGCCTGCAATGCTGCCAATGCAATGCTGCCTTATCAACCACTAAAGTCTCCAGACGTCCCCGCAGCTCTCTGTTGAGGTTTTATAACAGCGGTGTTTCAAATCAAGCATTTGGAATTGGGGTCACTATTAATACAGAGAGAGTATCTTTAATGTTCATAAATTTATAATATATGAACACTCATACGTTTCATCGCGACGATCATCCATTACTGTTGCATTCTTTAGACTCGATTTGTGAGAATACTCATCATACAGTGTTTACTGTTAAAGTAATCAGTAATCTGTTGTAAAACTTCGGCATCATCACAGTCTTAAATTGTGAGTGACATTCAAATTAGATCATCTGAGGTGAGCATCGACGGTTTTATGTCACTTTACAGCCTGTCAATGCTGATAATGAAGGCTGATGGCAGAAAAGACTATTTGAGTCACAAATAGAGCTGTATATACAGCATGCTGCATTTTTCTACAGCTCAAGTATTTGGTCTACATTTACAGTACACTCCCTCCACATAAACAAATATGCAAATTGTCTAATAACATATTATCAGCTAAGTTGAGTCACCTGACTTTCATTTTGACTGCAGAGCCTTTTGTGGCCAGATGTCATGACTCAGTCATGTTGACAGGAAAGGCAACAGTCCTCTGCACGATAGCAGTCAGTCTAACTGGAGGCATTATCATTGCATTTCAAATAGTTACTGCATTCAGGAAGGATCATGGGACCATCACTGTATTTGAGAAAATGTTGGCTCATGAAGAAACAGTCGAAAATGGCCAAACAGCAGTACGGACGAGTGAAATCATAGTTACTGAGTCTGTGTAATGCTCTGGTACCCGATAAATAATAGCAGAGGCTATGTTGGCGTATCACTGCAGCTTTTTTAATTGTAGAATTTTTATTCAGGAACTGAGAATGACCACAAGTGTATAAGCTATTTAGATAATGATATCCGACTGATTGACTGCTGAGGCTGGAGTTCAAAAGTAGTGGAACCGTGGATGTTTTATATCAGCTGCCTTTCATAAGATGTGCTCATACTCTAGAAGCTATAGGGAAGAATTTCAAGTTCTATTTCGGTTTTTACTTCCATCAATCCCAATAATCTTTGATAATCTCTGACAGCTTTGTCTCAGATGGTCTATTCTTTCCACACAGCCGTTTGAAAAAGTGAAGGTCAGCCAGGCTTAAGATCAGGCTGAGTCACACCGGGCTCAGGGTTTGTGGCATGTAGCTGTTTCAGTCCAGCTAATCCTGAAGTCGCCAGGAACGACCTCCAGGCATCGGTTTACACGACTTGCTTTCATCAAACAGCCACCACTATCCTGACTTTACAAAACAGCCCCACTGAGGCTCCTGTGAGGGCCAAACCGCACAGCTACAAGTTGCTACAGCTACAGCGGTGTGACAGAGCCATGAGAGTGGGAGAAAAACGCAGTCCAGTTCTGGCTGAGAATAACTCATCTACCTCCGGCCCTGTGTTTACCAGCACGCTCGAAAAGATGAAATAGACACGGAGCTCAACATGAAAGCGTGACTTTGTAAAGCAGAGGAATTCAAACTATTTACAGACGACAACGCACACACACTCGCCGGAAAATGCCACTCTTGGACACAGATACTGGAAGGCCAGTGAAATCAGTTCCTCAAGAGACTGCCTGTTTTCTTCTGAATCAGAGGTGACTGCACGCACACACACACTCAGAAAACAACCTACAGTATAATACAACTGTTCAACAACACGTTTGGTGTGCCAACACAGGCGTTTCTGTGCGGCTCACAGGAAAACCGTGCTGAGGCAACAGGAAGAGCCTTTGGCAACAACACACGCACATTTAATTTAAACGTGGAGAGGATGTCTGTCTATTAAGTTATATATGTTATCTTAGTTTCATAATTTATCTTTTAGGTCTACATTTTATGTTATTACTTAAGTTATTTAGTTTATTTTTAGTTTAACATCTATTTTTTGCTTGTGTGGTTTTCTGTCTACATTTTTTATGAGCATTGTTTTGAGCCTGTGACTCAGGAATTTCACTGCTCCATGTAACTGTTGTCTATATGACAATAAAGTCTTAAATCTTGAATCCTGAATACGCCAGGTTAGCTTAGCTTAGCACAGAGGCTGCTATCAAGGGTAAACAGCAAGCCTGGCTCTGTCCAATGTAATAAAATCCACCTACCAGCACCTCTAAAGCTCACTAATTAATGGTATATTTTATTTGTTAAATCCACACAAGCTAAAATGTAAAAACTAGTGCCAAGAAGTAGTCTGTCATAGTCTGACTGGCCTGTTAAGCAGCAAACTTTTTCATTTTCACACTCCGCTTTTTGTACTTTAGAGGTTCTAGTCTGCTGATTTTGTCACCTTTGGACAGAACCACCCTAGCTGTTTCTACCTATTTCTAATCACTGTGCTAAGCTATTTTCATCTTCATATCTAACTTTCTATCAGAAAGCTAATGAGCGTCTAAGTTACAGAAATGTCGAACTATCCTTTAAAAAACACAGCCAGAAACATCAAGTATGATATAGTGAAAATGCAAATGTTTAGCAAAAGAAATAATAATTCAATTCAGAACTGGGCCCAGGGCCCTGGGGTGGCCCTGGGACTGTTCACACAATAACTTGTGAACCACAGTTATTAGCAGATAATCGAGAAACAGAGTAGAGATGATTGTAACCAGGGTGAACGTGACTTAAAAATAACTCATGGCACAAAGGTCTACTTTTAGAAACCTTGTTAACTGATTTTCTGATGGAGGCTGTTGACTTTATTGATAACAAAGTGGGAATAAACAAATAGCTGCCAGCGGGTCAACATTTAACCTCCGCTGGGAAGGTCTGTTTGAGTCTTGAGGCACTCCGAAAATCACAACAGGACAGTAGAGCTGAAGAATGTAGGCCAAGAAACCTAAGGCCAAAAATTTAGTAAAGTGAGATGCCATTTCAAAACAATCACGGCCCTTAAACAAAAAAGCAGCCAGATCTGCAGGTCTGCTCCTAACAACTGTACAGTTTCACTGTCCTCATTTCCTAAGACTTGCCTTTTTCCAGATTTATGACAATGTGTCCCTCAAACTCACCCTCCAGCTCTAGACTGAGCCTACACCTTCAGATATGAATTACTTAAGAGGATTTGGTATTAGGTCTAATTAAGGATTTGTCTAATGATTAGTCAGGCAAAACCAAAGCAGACTGGGAAAAATGTTGCTCTGGCCTTTGTTCGACTGTTTTACTGAAAATGAAAATTAGGAGGAACTAATTTTGTGGTCACCATGGGTGGATTTTGGGGGAGATTCCTGTTACAGTCTATTTTCTGTAAAAATGTACAGCTTTTGTCGGAAGGACTTTTTATTGCTCAAAACAACACTTTGAAGATCACATGTTTATGGATCTGCAGTAAAAATGTCCCAGAGATACTGCTTCAATAAATCACATGCTAAAAGGGATCTGTGTCAGAATACACGGGGGGGGTAAACAGAATCAAGAAGGAGCATGAAGACACAAACAAGTCAGATTTCTGTTGCAGCAGGTTGTGGCTTGCTGATGCGGTGAGTAATGAAGAGTGTAAGTAAAAGACTGACATCTTATTTAATCAAAAAAACTTCCTCTTTGCATCACCAATATTACTAATGCAATGACTGATTCAATGAGAATTGATCAATGGTGACAATGAACAATAATCATACTCCCTGAGGCAGAAACAGGGGCAAGAAAACATGACATCGGCAACCAAAGTGGAAAAAAAAGGGACATAGGGGATGACAATAAACTTCATAAATGTATGTAAAGCTATTCAGGTGTGACTCAGTTCACCTTGACTTGCTTCAGCTTGTCCCGAGGCAACAGATTCCACTGTGTGTGGGGGCTGGAAACCAACGTGACCTTTGTTTTTCAATCAAATTATGGTGGGGCAACTTTACACAAGGTTAAAAGGACTTTTATTCTGTCAGGAGTTCAGCAGACCTCCAGCAGCCACTGAATGTCTTTCATTAAACCAGTTTCATTAAACCAGCCAGAAACAAGCTGTCGGGCTCTACATTTATCTAGGTAGGGATGTATCTATTTTTTAAATTCAAGTTTAACATGAAAAACAACATTTAATCAACTTTCATCGATTACTGTCCAACACACTAACATTTGTCTAATTTTCGGTTTCCAGCATTACATCATACCCTGTGATCAGCCAATATTTGTACTTTTTTTTAGTATTTTTCAGTACTTGTAATGTAATTCAATAGACATCCAATAACAACTGCAACACTTGGTGCTGGCTGACGCGTCTCACTGAGTGTGTGTTCAGTAGATAAACTGATAGATTGAATGAGTTCCACAAAGCTTAACGTCTGACCTGTGTGTGGGTACCCAGATGGTTAGTGCCCCCTTCAATGCCAGTGTCCTTCTTCTAAACAACACAGTCCCATGTCAATAATAATTAGGGTTGGCAAAGAAAGGTTAACAAAGATAAGACATGGTGATGCCTCTGCTTTAAACTCTGCTGCAATAATCTACCATCCTCTCTCCTGGCCTCGGCCCTGACAGGCATCTCTCACAGTACCCTGTGGTGTCACTTAAATAAAGACAGCGAGAGAGTATACCAACAATGACAGGATGCAGGAGGAAATCGACCAGTCCGGTGCTTCTATTCATTCCAGCCCTGCCAGTCTACCAAGGAAGCAGCAGATGACTCAGATGACAAGAAATGAAAACACAGGATATTGAAATACCACAACCGCTGTAGGGTGGATTATTTAACTACTTTATGCATTTCTGAAGGTCCTGAGATACCTCCCTGTATCAGCCTCTATGAGGAGACCTTGTGTTGTGACAGGCTGTACAATACAGGAGACAACAAAGTCAACAGTCTCCGTCTCGTCCCCTAAAGAAAACTAACACTGTTCAGAAAATCTTGATCAGGTGCAGCCATACAGTGAGTTACAAAATCTACGGCAGGAGGGGAAAAAATACCTGAGGGCATTTTCTACTGCTCTTAGTGGGGCGGTGGGACACAAATGAGGTCAACAAACAGGTCAGGTCATGGACAGTTCTGAAACTGACCATTGGAAAACCTTTCCAAAAATCAAAGTGCATAAAACTCTAATTCAAAAAGGGACCTGAGAATAACTAAACAAGGCCAGCAGCTGTGGTTGAAAAGAGTAGAAATGCATCTCACATCAATTAGTTGAATGACAGAGAATTTATGGAGAACTATTTTGATAATTGTTATTCTTCTAGAAAAAATGCCAAACCTGTGATTGTCCTTGGTTCTCTAATGTGAGAATATGTTTCCTTTGTCTTTTTAGGTTTGTACTGTAAACAACAATCAACAAGTCCGCCAAATTAAACAAAAAAACATGTTGTTTTTCTGTGCCCCACTAGAAATGACACTTGATGGCATTAATTCTCTGTGCCCCACAAATCACTGTTAAAGAATACATCTGTTTTATGATGTGACAGCACTGTGGTTAAGGGTTCGGTGATGTGTAGGCAAAAAAATGACTCGGTGAGGTTTAGGGAAAAGGACCGTGGTTTGGGTTAAAATGGCTTAATGTCATTAATGTCGGGAGACTTTGTTGTCATGGTTACAATAATAAACACGTGGTTAAGGGTAGGGAATGGGAAACAAACAGCGGTCTCCTGTTTCAAAGTCTGATGTTTTGCCGTCCCTCAAAGCTATTACCGCCAACTGCAATTGCGCCTCTTCAGGGTGCCGTGGAAAAATGACAACGTAGCTGGATGATACACGAGCTGGTTACCGCAGGCACTTAGCAACACAACTGACATTACTAACAAGATGTGGTTAATTTGTAAAGCCTGACAGCGGGCAACATTCTGCAGGAGAAAGGGGATGATGAGACAGGGGAGAGACAGAGTACAGGTGTTAAAGGTCAACTAGTTTCCATGTGAGTCTTATTTTAGTATATTATGATAGAACAATGCACAACCACAACACTCACACAAAGACCAACGAGTTGAATCAACAGCTTTCTGGCACAGTATCAACAAAAACTAAATATGATAAGCTTCACAGAGGGAAGGTTTATTGTAAGGCTACTATATTGAATTACATGAAGCCGGTGCTCTGGTTTCTGGTATCTCAGTATTCATTTAAAACACCGTCGCCTTTGGGTGGTAAATGAAGTGTCCTGTGAAAAACATTATTTGACTATATTGTAAACAGAACCCATCTTATTATTTTACCACCAAATCATGACCTTTTAATTTTTTTATATTTGTTTTCAACAGATGTAAGATTATTTACATCCTTGGGATTCGGTTTGAGAAATTATAATAAATCACAATTTAATTAGTCACTGTGTCACACTTAACTTGCCACCTTTCCCTCCTTGGGAGCCAAGAAATACTCTGGTAGTGTGTGGCACGGCATCTACAGCCTGGTTATGCGCTCCTGACACCGTAACTGCTGCCTCTGGTCTGCCAGTGGAAAGACTCGTGCCAGCCAAGATTCACCACACTTAATATTTAATGTCTTAGTTCAGAATCATCTTGCTCTGGGGAGACTCAAGACGAGGGGTGGATGTTAGATCTCACAGGTGCTTTGAGCTTTTCACAGAAGAGCGTGAGAAATCCACCGCAAGATGACTGGAAGCAAAAGCGTCGAGCATCACGGCCTCCTGTACTCCTTTAGATTGGGAAGAGACTGTGTCAACACTAAACCGGCTATTTATAAACCAGCATTTTGACCTGTGAAGACAACAGCATCTACAGATTATTTAATAGAAATCTTGTACTGAACAATCCTTATGATGGAAACACTACACACTTTCTGGACAAGCAGAAGTCCAGCTTGAAGAACAGAAACTCTGCTTTCAGATGAACAGCATCTCCTTCCACTTTGTAGAGCACTCTAGTTTTTCTCAGTGATACCCTCCACCACAGCAGCATTTAACCAGAAAATAAACCCCATTCAACAGCTGACACTTGTTCATGGATGCTTCAGGGTAAGCAGAGATCAGCTTCCATTTCATGAACACAGCTGACCTGTTAACCTAAAGTAGGCCAAGGAGACGAAGGTCTGCTCCACCTCTCACAAAAACCAAGGTGTCTGTCAAAGTGCAAAACTGGCCGACATGCTTTTAGTAGCATTTTAGAGGTTTTAGTGGTTTGCTGATAACTTTATTGTGGATCATGAAATCTATAAAGGTGCACTCATATAGTACATACAAAACTGTCACGCCGCACACGCAAAATATATTTCTTTTATGGCTCAAAGATGTTTTGTCCCCTCTGGTAAGAATATGATATCCACAAATACTAACACACAGCGAAGTGCTTGCTAAAATGGCAGTATCATGAAAGCAAATCAACATAAGAAGCAACAATAATTATGGCATTGAAAATACTTATAAACATTCAAGATTCATAGTGTGATAAAACATTTCAGTCATGTTTTTCTGACATTTTACTGATAATGCATGAATATTATACAAATGTTTATTTATTTTAATAAATAAATTACTGATATTTGTTTTGGTTATTTTTTTACACTGATCTCATAATATTGACATTATTGATCATTATGACATTATTATGACATTATTATTATTATTGATCATTATTTTATACAACATCATTTTGAATGTAAAAATAGTAGAAGAATAAATGGGGGGTGGCTCAGGATCCACTCTATCCTTGAACTGGTTAAACCACTCATACATTGATTTGCTGCAACCAAAACAAAGTCATGGGTGTGTAGTAAATACCAGAGGTGGTGATATTTTGATCTGACCCTGATGAGTCTTTTTACTGAGGTTTGGTTAGTGTTAATGATTAATAAAAGAAGCTTAGAAGAAGGTAAGGAGGTGTGAGTCATTTTTATCATTACTTTTGTTTTTGTCAACAAATGCACACAAAATTAATCTATCAACACTTTACACTTTAACTGAATATACGATGCATTTCTATACTGTGTGCACCCACACTGAAACAACACATTGCTTTCCCTCACACTCTTCTGTCATCTCACTCTTTTCGTCTTTTATCTAGCTCTTTTTTGGATTAGTCAAGAGGTCAGCCGCAAGCAGCTTTGAGAGAGTGCCAATAAAAGTTTAGAGATCTACCGTGTTGCAAACTCCACCTCAATACTTCCTGAGCCATGAAAAGTACTACCTTGGGAGCAACTTTTGTTCATTTGACTGAAGGAGCCTACTTGAGTTGTAAGGAGTCTAAAAAGGTGAACAGAAGGGTTCTTGCACACATGCAAATCTTTTTTGGGCTGCATGTCCAGAAGGTTGCAGCAGGAGCAAGAGAGTTTGAACATATTTATTGTAGACAGAGGGTCCCGATAACAAACTTTACTAAACCCAAGTACAGTGTTCATAAATGACTCAGGAGCCAAAGGCCCATTTAGAAGCCCACAGGATAGTAGAGGATTCTCGGTCGGATAGTTTCTGTGGGGCTTGTGTTGGTGTCTCATTCTGGCTTGGCTGGCTGAGTGTACATTATGCAATTTTCAAAATGATGGCATTGGAAAACAGTGTTCCTTCGCAATATGATTTCAAACGAGGAAATGAACAAAAAAAGAAGAAAAAATGGCGGGTATGATCCTGTGGTTTCTGCCTTTGTGACGCTACACTGCCGGCAGACAAAGTGCCTGTCTGAAATATGCAAAACAGGGGTTGATGTTAAGCAGATGAAGACACTGTAACGAATGTTCTGGATGACTGCAGAAAAATAAACATCTCAGTGTTTACAATGATCCGTACTTCATGAGAATACTAAGTCACGTATTAATTATGTCAATATTCAAAAGAAATACACCTTTAAGAGTCCAACTATTGATGTATTTATGATAGAAAAGCCAGTAAATTAATGCCACAGCACATTTATGAACTCTTTTCCTCATTTTTCAGATGTTTTCCCTGCACTGTATTTCTTTCTTTCATCATCAGATATCAAGTATTTTTAAGCGCATGCCGCTAAGTTTGCTTAACACAGGAGAGTCAATATTAATAGAGTGCTATTTAAGCCCAGGTTTACACACAGAGCAGCCAGAGAGTTAATGATTGACTGGGCTTTGGTGGGTGTCAATATGAAAAAAACAAAACTATGTCGAGATCTGTGGTCTTACAATTGTTAACTGGGCTTGATAGAACTTATGGGAAAGCCATAACATTCCTCACCTTTGATGTGAAACTGGTGGGAAGACGTTTTATGGCATGCATTAACCTGCTGTCCTTTACCGACAAAAGGTAGTATGACTAGCATTCCTAACCTGAGTGCCATCGTTACAGAGTGCTGTTTTGTCCTTGGTATTCCTTGGACTATTTGCATGCTAAAGGTTGGTATCCTTCGTTGTGGTTTAACTGTCCAAAGCAGCGCTCTGAAAAACAGCCGAACTGACACAACGACCTGATAAATTAACAGAAATAATAGAATTCAACAAAGCTGCTGTAATCTCTATTTTATATCCACAAAACCAAATGATTCCTTTTTATACAGGTGTGGGGCATGGCTTGTCAATACTGAGGATTTTGAGGGATTAAATAAAGAGAGAGATTTTTTTTCTTTACAAACAAAAGGGCGACCTGACAGACAGCAGGGGGGAGAGCCCGCCTTGTCGGCAAGATGCAAAACTAGCTTCACCTCCCACACACAGCAACAGTCAACTGTGCTCACACAAATACACAACAGTGTGATTGGTATGCAAACAGGCCAGGCTAAAGAACAAGTTACAATTGGCCTCCATCTCAAAGGAATTTCAGCTGATTTATAGAAATGATGGCAGGCTTTCTGACGAGTCAAAAAGCACAACTGAATGCATCAGTAAATAAAATACTGAGCTTTTTTTTCCCCTTCTGTTACGCTGTTATTTTACTGTAAATGACTGTGAAATTTGTTTATTTAAGACCGCGTTTTACAAATGAGAAGGAAAAAAGCAAAGACAATCTCAGCTGCTAAAAGCCAAGGTACACCCAGTGGGGAGAGAGAAAACGTTGAGTGAAGAGATGCCTACAAAGAAAGCTTGTTTCTGACAGCTTGTGTACTCACTCCTACTTAATCATCCTCTGTAATAGTAGTAATTATAAGTAATTCAGTAGGTCAAAAGGCCAATCCAAAGAACAATCGACATTATGCTGACTTGTCCAAAGGTAAATGAGAGAATCAATGAACAAGTTAATCTCAGAATTACTTACCTACTCTTACAAAGGAACAGTTACTGGAGTGGATGAGTAGAACATAAAGAGCATTGCATTAAAAGGCCCTCTACCTGGGCTGTGCACTTGCATGTTTGGGTGATGTTGTGTTGTGCTATATCAAAAGCTAAGCCAGGTTCAAGTGGTTTACGTTAGAACGGTGCAGGGACCAACATATTTAAATGAATGAGGCGTCTTCTAGCTTTAGCACGTTTCTGAACACGATCTGAGCCTATGCACCGAGGTATTTCCCAGAATTACAACAGCTGGGAACAGAGGTTACACAAAGTAGAGTCTGAATGATAGACTGACTGGCCGACATTAACTTGATGGCTAACAAGAAATTTCAGTATGTAGATGCCAATGAAGTGTTTGAAGTAATGTACAAAAAAGTTAGTTAAGCTAATTTTTCAACTATAACATATCCCACTCAGTACATACTGTATCTTGGTCATAAATCTTTAGTAACCATGTTTGAGGGATTGTTTTTTACATCATGTTTTTAATTTAAATATATATATATATATATCACCTGATATCTGATGAGCAATACAGAAGTATCCGCCGCTGTACCACCATACACACACACACATTAATAAATTTACCTCATACCATTCAAATATTGACATCAGCTCCAAAACTCCAGTTGCTACTTTTACACACTGCCATGAAAGATGTAAGTATTAATTACCAAGCAATGCTAAAAAAAATCTGTGACCAACTAAAAATATACATATTCCACATATTTTGGAGACACATCTTTCAGTTTTCTGACTGCTAGGAGGCAGTATTAGCATATTTCCATTATTTGATGCAACTTTCTGACACGCTGGATTTGCACATTACCACTACCTTGTACATAAGTAATTGTATATATTGTTTTACTTTTTTAATCTATTCTGTAGTATGAGTATGAGTTAGTTTGAGTTAGTATTTACATATACCCATATAAGTGGAAATCTTTTATACGATCAGCCTTTTCTGTGTATAAGCATGCCATAACACACAGGAGTCACTTTCCCTTTCTCCACACTTAGACCTGCTCTCGTGGCTTCAGGTCTATCTGAGGGCTGCCTCAGGCTCCACAACTGATGGTGACAGTTCATGTTAGTGGGCCCACCAGCGCCTCTCTTGGGGGGGCATGTGTGGAGCCTGGGGGGTGGTCATGAGCGGTGGAGCTGAGGAGGGCACTGATGACCTATCCAAACAAGCACCAGAAAATAGACAGCTCGGCTTTTTAGCTGGCAGGACTAAAGCAAACTGGTCTGACCGGTGTACGTGCAGCTGCTGAGGGCTTTGGAAAAAAGTTTGGAAAGAAGAAAAAATAAATAAGAAAACACAAAAGTACCTCACCTGTCTCCAGGAAGATAGGTTTGTGTAAAGACTCAAAACATTAAGTATTATCAGCAGGCACGTGACAGGGGGGCGGTTTATAGAGGACTGACAGTAAGTGGGGTGCCACACACACACACACACACACACAGAGGCATGTGGATAAGTCTCTCACACACACATACATACATATACACACACACACACACACACTACAAGAGCTGTGTAGAAACTGCAAGAAGCGCAGGCCTGAATAAAAGAGCTGTTACCTTTTGAGTACAAGGATCCGGGAGAAGTCAGGTCGAGGTCCCCGCTGAAAAGGGAGATAAAGTCAGAGGGCATCGCAATCCCTCACTGAGAGAAACCGGACACCCTCAGTCACACTCAGCGTGACGTCGCTGGACGAGCTGATTTTCTGTCTGACTGTCACAAACCAAACAAACAAACAAACAAACAAACAAACAAAGAGCTTCCAACTTGTGCAGAGGCGACCGCAGCTCCGGAGCCGACTCCGTCCTCAGAGGTGCTAAACCGTGTCCGCCGTCACTCGGTTCAGGTCCCCCTCGGTCCGCCCACGACGCGTGTTGTTGTCAGCGGACGACCCGAGCTGCTCGCACCGGAGCCACGCCCACACATGTGACGTAATACGTACAAAAAAAAAACGACGTCGTATGCTCGTGAGAAGCTCAGAGTGTGGACTTTAACTTGTTTAACAGAGGCTCAGAAACTTTTGTACGTTTGTTTTGGCATTTCACAGTTGTAAAGGATTTTTTTTTATATCTGAAAATATTGCTAAAAGTTTTACTTTACTTTGGAAGGACGTATTGTTTGGTCTCTTGGACAATGGACAATATGACACACATGAATAATCTTATTATTATGATGGATAAATTCCATATTCATAAATGTAAATTTACACGTAAGAAATCGTGATTTATTGATTTAAACAAAGAGTTCAAAGAATACAATCTTTCAGTTCAACACTGAAAAACCAAAGGCAGTTAAACCTATAGCAGCATGTGTTTTATTAAAAGTGTTTATTTAGGTCCTCAGCCCCTACGGAAGCCCAGAACGACCAGACAAGTTAATTATCTCATGGTGTCAAGAAAAAAAGCTTTGTTATCTTGCAATAATGACATGATTAACCCGTTATCAGGAGAAAGTGAAGGGCCTTGCTGGCTTTATTTGTGCAGGTGGTGGTGGTAGCACTCATTTTAGATACAATAAAATGAGAGTCTCTGCTCCAGTGAAGTAACTGCAGCAAACCAAACTACAGCTGACTACTACCTGACAGTCCTGACAGTGATCTTCAGGGTTGAAATCAGCTGTTGTCTAATGACACAGACACTCATTTTGGAGTTTTCCATAATTATTTCGTTATCACAAGTGAACACAAGTAGTTTTTCTCATTAAGGCAATAAAATGAGCTTTGTTATCTTAACTAAAAGCTAAAGGTTTAAGTTCAGCCTTGGTTTAACTAGTTGAGTTACAGGATGATCACCACACCAAGCATCATCGCATTTCAGTGTCCAGGAGTCACCTCCCTTTATGCCTGGTCCCAGCCAGCACATCCATACTGCTCTGCAGAAGGCCTCTGTATTCATTTGACCTTTACATGTAGTTATTAATATGTCTCCCTGTCACAGGTCATGTACTACAGTATTATGAATGTACACACAACACCTACACCTCAGTCTCAGTTCACCAAAACAGAACAGAAAAAAAAAAAAACTACAATGGGAGATCTCTCTCTATTCTGAATGTATGCTTTATCCACCACAAATGAGGTGTTCTAAACACTTTCAGTGCTGGAAAGAGCATCAAACTATCTGCACGATTACAAACAGACTACATCCTGCAGTTATTTGATGTTATTGATACTTTGGCATGCTTAATTATTAATTGATTAATTATTACATTTAAACATCAAACCAGTCATCTAATCTATTGTCCATTACTCAGTGTCTACAAGAGCATTAGCTGAAATGGCAAAAGGCATTTAAGGGAACCTATCAAAAGCATACTAATGTTTATGGTTCACAGATCTCCACATCATGTTACATATTACTATTTATTTTGACTATATACATGCAGTAAAATGATAGCTTGTTGAATCTGATAACATCAAGAGGTAGTTGCACTAAGAACCTTTTGTTTGTTGGCTCAAAAGAAAATAATCAGTCCTCATTGTATCTCAGTACAAATAAATTGTTATGACTTGGGGCATTATTGTATAGACTGCAAAGTTGTATGTTGATACATGACTTAGATAACTCCACTTAAAATTCCAATGCTTGGAAAGAGTGACAATAAAAGATTGGTCTTCCTAATGGAATATTATTTGGCTGTTTTTTCATATTTGTGAGCAACATCATAATATACAGAAGTGTAACATGTTGTAGTTGTTATTATATACTACAGGATGTGACTGACAAATTTAAGCTGCCATCTTATGGAAAGGGTCTTGCGATTGCACCTTCATTGTCTCACAACTGAAGTAAAAAAAATTGTATCAGATTAGTCAGACTGGTGTAAATACTATGTTTCACTGGTATCAATGAATAATTATACCATGAAATAAAATATTGGACAAGATTATGTCACAGAAACACACATTTATTCACTTAACAAAATATACTGCAGCCTAAATACAGTGCATCAGTGCATAACTTTTCATAGAGGATTAGGAGTTCCTACTTTCTCTCAGTGTTTCAGCTTGTCCTACATTACTGACAGCTCTGCAGCAGCAGAAAGAAATGCTAATAATTTATAGGCTTGCAAGGGTTTAATATTCAGTCACAAAGCAACGACATGTTGGTTTGAATAAATGAAGCAAGCTATGGCAAGCAAAAACTGAAGCAAAGCCTTCTGTGGGAACATTTAAACTCTAATGAGTCGTCCCAGGAGAAATCGTCGAGAGTCCATTGTTTGAAGAAGATGAAACAGCCGGCCTCTCAGTTAGGCAGTCACCACTTTGTTTCTTGCACTTGACTCCAAACAAACTGCAGAGTTTCATCAGCATCAGCTCCACTATCTCATCCTCTTCTGACGGCTGTAAGAACAGAGAGTAATATCTCTAACTCCAAGTCTATCAAGTTATGTGAGGCTGTTTCTGTACAGATAAGCTCACATTTTCAGACTCAGCATGGGTGAGTTACCTTGTGATGTATCTGCTCCTGACTGAAAGCCACCAGGATGACAGAGATGAAGAGGTTCAGCACCACAAAAGTCATGAACACAATGCAGGAGCCGATGAGGAAGGCACCAAGCACTGGGTTGTAATTCAGAACCTGAGAGCCAAGGAGGAAGAAATGCACTGAGACAGGGTTCAGCTGTCACAATCTGCCATGGTATAATGATAACAGTCTCATACAAACCTCCTCATAGTTGAAAATGCCAAGCTGCAGGCTGACCATGGTCTGTGCAGCATCCAGCAGAGTCCGATAGGAGTATAGCTTCCACCCATACATCAGGTTAGACTGAAGAATAGAAAGTTAATCTCTGTGTTAACAACCAGCTTTTGAATTTGTTGTGTTTCACAAATTGTGTAACGTGTTGGTGGTAAGTGTGGGAACCTGCTCACAGCAATGGAGTAGGCCAAGAACATGATGGTCATAACCACCAGGAAGCCTGAAATATCAGTCCAGGCTCGCTGCAGCGTGGCTGTAATCATGTGCAGCTTTGGGTTCAGTCTCAGCAGGTGCCAAAGTTTGACTGTAGCCAACAGCACCAGGAAGGCAATCAGATACCCCAGCACTGCATCAGCCTTCGCTGTCTCGTGGAAACTGGCGTATCTTGAGACAAAGAGTAAGAGGACAGAGCACTGTTTTAACAGTTTATTGAGATTTGAATGCACTGAGGGGATAATAGTTAGTTATGTTTTCCTATAAGACATAATTCAAATTCAAATGATTCAAATAACAGATTCTCTGCGCACATATGCATTTCCAGAGGTCAGAATTAGGTGTTGTCTATGAGGTTGAAGTGTGAGATGCACTGACTTGCAGTGGTATTTGGCAGATTAGCCCAACCCTTTGTCAGATAACGCTAATGACAAAATGTAAACAACTTCAAACTTGTCTGTTCTGAGAAAAAACACCAGCTTTCATTAACTGTGAGCTGGCCCAGCCAGAGCCAGCTCAAGCCATTTTGGTGCCCTAGGCGAGATTATGGTTTGTTCATGCAGCTGTTAAGATATTATTGCTTACTGGTCTTTGTTGTTCTGGTAGTACTCCATGTCCCGATTTCCCAGTAAAGTCCTCTTGATGAAGACAGACATGGCGCTCCAGCTGAGAATGATGATGGCCAACTCGAGCAGGTTCCACTTACTCCTGAAATAAGCCCATTTCTGCTGCTTCATAAACTTTCCCTGCCAGAAAGAAAGGAGTTTCTGTGAGCAACTAAATTAATATTACCGGTGACTGTAGAAAATTCAGAGTACAATGAATTCATACTTGGACAAACATGTAATAGATGATAAATAGGAAGTAGATGGCTTCAGATGCCATGACAAAGATGTGAAGGCCGCCGGTCGACTGGTAAAGACGCACGCTCTGAAGCTCACTGCGGAACTGGAAAGCTCCTGGAAGAGAAAGACAACATGACAAACAAACAACGTGACAAAGTTTAAGTGCAGCTTTCGTGCTGCAGCTGAACGTGGATCACTTACCAGTGGCTGTGGTCTCCAGCATGAGTGTGACAATGCAGAAGAGGTTGACGTTGGCATTGTACACAGTGAACTCCACAAAGATCGCCTGGGTGTACATGTCAAACCAGGTGTTGTCGTAAAGGTACTGAAGGGATCTATAAAGAGAAAAAAGACAGTTAAATGTTGTGGTTTATCAATGGTATACCTCAACTAAAGTCATGAGAAAGCAAATGCACAATTTTATGGTGTATAACTGTCATTGCTAAACAAATTTGAGGCTAATTTATTTTTATATATAATACATTTAGCTTATGTTGTCATCTGTAGGAGAATCTATAAATTGTCTTAATATTTGTTTTTTTCCAAACAGTTAATTTCCTGTCTATCAACCAATCTATCTAACCAATCTATCTAACAATTAGTTGACTAATTGTTTCACTTATCATCTTTCTGTCATTCTGTTCATTTCAGTACATTTAATGTGTCACAAGGCCAACCTGCTGTAATTTTGTAAATCTGGTCCCAGATCCATCACAAAGCCACCTCCTCTGTAGAGCAACACGCTGCCCCAGATGGGGTAGGCCCTCAGTTTACGTTGGGACTGGTAAGTCCACGGGCTCAGTGACGTGTTATCAGCCACAAAGCGGCTCCAGCCTGGACCGTAGGAGCCCATGTCCTCCAGCTCCCATGAGTACGGAGCATGGCAGTCCCGCTCAGGATGCTGCAGGGAGGGAACCACGTGGCAGGAGTCTTTATGCACCCTCACCTGGCGAAGACGAGCGTTACCCACCAGCTTGGAGTTTCCATCTGTGATGAATCCTGTAGCAGTTTTTCAAGTAGCAAGAATGAACACATTTAAAGGAACCACTTTCTGGAGATAAAACAGTTTATTGGTCAAAGTCAGTCCAAATAAATGAATAATAAATAAAAAGTCATTTTGGTCACAGCTGACTCCATGATATGAACCACACAAAGCCCTTTTATACTGTTACAGCTTAATGCCAGAAAATCATTAAAGGGAACGGAAAGCATGATATGTTTGATATTTTATACTTAATGAGATAAATACACTGTTGATATTATGCAGTATATGTAGTTTAGTAGTAAGGAGAAATGGCCTAAGTATAACTGGGAGTATAATTTGAGGCATTGCAAAGTGATATGATATTCGAGTACAATAGTATTTTAAGAAAAATGGGACCAAAGGGGTGATACCAGTTCATTTTAATTTAAGTAGTACAAAACATCTAAACGTGAATACTCTGAAATCTGAAAAAATATTTTTTTCATTTAGTTTTAAAGGAGATTCTTGTGAAGTGGTCGTGTGTGTAACAATGTCACAACATACAGACCTGGGTACTCTCCAAACAGGTTGCTCAGCAGAGATGTGTTTGCCCAGTTGAACACATCCTGAATGCTCATACTGTCTGAGATCCCTTTGCTGAAGCTCTGTCGAATGTGTTGGGTCAGAAAGTAAGCGTTGGGGTCCCTCTGACCGTACGCCACCAGGAGCAACATCCACATAAAGCCCATGTAGGCTGCATCGCAAACAAACAAACAGCTCACATCAGCACATGAAAACTGTATTAAACTAAACTGCCTGCTTTGTTGTTCTGTATCAAAGTGGCTGTCCTACCAAGAATCTCCCTGACGAGGGCAAAGACTTTCTGCTCTTTAATCATGTTGTTCCTCATCCTCTCGATGTCAGTGGGAGGCGGTGGCTGATAGAAACTGCATGTGCTGTCTCTTCTTGCTGCGCGCACCGCATCAGGATCATCTGACAGAGGGATATTGTACTGATGTGTTTTTTTCTTTTTTTCACACAAAACAATGCAACAAAAATTGGCATAAACATACCTGCATTTCTTAGACTCTCATCTATCTGAGGCTCTCCATACTCCTCCTGGTCAACTTTTTTCAGAACAAGAGCAAAGAAAGCAGCAAAACCAAGAACCTGTGAAGGAAGATTTTCATACTTTAATACCAGAGGACCTCACAATGATCAATGCGTTATGAGTACAGGATCTTGGG
Source organism: Scortum barcoo (assembly GCA_023238725.1). Taxonomy (NCBI): domain Eukaryota; kingdom Metazoa; phylum Chordata; class Actinopteri; order Centrarchiformes; family Terapontidae; genus Scortum; species Scortum barcoo. The sequence goes on from CM041531.1 coordinate 28,079,251, forward strand.
ACATGGAAAGCCTGTCTACAAAAAGATTTATTAATTCATATCATATTTGACAATAAAAATAGAATAAAGCTAAAGCAAAAATAAAGCTATTAAAAAACTAAATGAAAGGAAATTTGCTTATATGTTGTGGGTTGTGACAAACGCTGAACTTGCTGATTATAATACACAAACACATTATTTTTCAATAAATAAATTAGTCTTCAGCAATAAGAAATTTTAAACAAAGATTCCCCATTTGTCCAATGTGTAATGTTTTACGTTTTTTAGACATTACAAATATATCTGCGTATTCAAAGTTTGACTGGGAAATGTTCCAAGCTCCCTTCATGAATTACTTTATAAACATTTGCCGTGCTTCCCATGTTTTATCTGTATATTCAGACCATGAACCTTTGCTTACTTTAAGTGGCTGAGTGATAAACAGACTCTCAAAGAAGGAGACCACCATGGAGATAAGCCAGCTTATAGAGCGGTCTTTCCCGTACGTCAGCCCATACATCATGGTGAAGTATCCTGACACCCCGCTGGTCGCAACCACCAGTGTCCATCCGACAAACACAAACCACCACGGCAGCCCTCCTTGACAGCACTTCTTGGTGGAGTCTCCGCTGACGCTCTCCTCTGGACTGGGGCTGCGATCAAGCTGGTCTCCCTCCAGGCTGGACGAGGGGAGCTGGTACTCCAGGAGAGCCTTCATTCCCTGAACTTGCTGCACGGCTCGGCTGTAGCTGTCTGGGTTTGGAAAACGAGAAGGTCCCAGCAAACGCAGCTCTTTCTCGACATGACGCAGCTGCCTGTACAGGTAGCGGCTGTTGTTGCTCTTCTTCTGACCTTCATCTGAGGTCTTTTCAGGGCTCCCCCACAGGCTGTTTTCTGTCCACACAAACATCTGTATTAGCCAGTTAGGATGTCAAATGCATCATGCCAACATAACAACAAAGAAAATTGACCGTTCAATTAACAGTATATATATATATCCTACTTTAGATCTCTGACAGCGTCACTGATCTCATCACACAGGAGAGTTTGTTTGACAGCTTTATAGTTTGCATGTAAAAGAACAGTTTGTACTACGCCTTAATCCTATCTTTCAACTGATACTGACGAAAGTAATAATACTTAATAATTTTTATATCTGCATATCAAAGGTAAACTCAATTAAGCCAATCCCATGAGGAAAACATTCCCTACACTCACTAACCATGTATATTATTTACATGTTTCATATGTATCTAATGGCCATTATACAATCCATTCATATATTGTATTTATTTTTATATGTCTGGTGCTCCAAATGGACCAGCCAATTAAAAACATGTGATATCAGGAGCGGTGTTGTTTACCTTGTAGATTAACAGCATGAAGGCTGAGGATCATAGAGCGATCCATTTTGGAGGTGTCGGTGTAGAAGTCTCCGGACGCTCGGTTCTGCTGTCGGATGATGTCCTCCACCAGAGACAGCAGGGTGTTGATGTCGGCCGGCTGACCAGGCTGGAGCTCCAGGTCAGGCAGCGGACTCTTCATGGCTTTTGAGAGGGACTGAGCGATTCTCTTTATGTCCTGACAGAGAAACCACATCAGTCAGTCTAGACATGCAGAACAGGAGAGTTGTTAGTATTTCTAAATCACTGATAAGGGTATCTGTTTCCTCACCTTGATCACAGTGTCCGGTGTGATGTCCTTCAGCTCTTTATGCGGAGAGGAAGTCTGTGAAGGAGAAACTCGGCCAGTCTTCCCCTGTTTGGACGCATCTGTTTTGCCGGCCTTCTCTCGAGGACGAGTGTTTCTGAAGATGCTCACAATAAGAAGATTGATGGGAAACATGATGATTGAACTTTGAATTCCAATCATAACTTGTTGCCAGGTGAACTCGATGTGACCTGCAAAGCAAAGCGGTACAATGTAAATGGAGGTGACCAAAGGACACGTCGCTTTAGTTACTCTTTCAGTGAGACTTTGGATGGAATTATTTTGGATACCAGTATACCTATCTACAGATTCTCATCTATCCATTAAAGACATATTTCCCAGTTATACTGTCTCTGCCTACAAAGTCCAAAAACTCATTGGAAATAAGTGCTGGACAGAAGGAATATCACATCTCATTGCAGGAAGTCTGCACAACTAATTTAAAAGCAATCAATCCTATGATTTAATGTATATTGTAGACTCTTGAAGGCTTTAAAAACTTTGTGTTTTGTTACCTACCTAGGTCCATTGTCTGCTCTGAGGGGTCAGTGGGGATGCCCCAAAACATGATGCTGGTCAGCATGGTGCACAGCAGCAGGGAAAAACAGCAGGACACCCGCTGCACACGTGTGAAAGTGCTGCAGGGAGGCCGGCTAATGACAGAGAACCAAATGTGGCCATCACGGAAATCCTTGGCCGTCTTCATGAAGAACAGGTTACTAGAAAGTATCAAACAAAAAGGACATTTGGATTCAGGAGAAATACAAAAATGACAGAATTGAGTCAAATTCCTTGTTTTTCTTTCTTTTTTTTTTACCTGAACCTCTTCAAGTCTGTCTCTGTGGCTACTGGGAAGACCTTGTCTAGAGTGCACTCTCCCACATCTACAGCCAGCCAGGAGTTACACAGGAAGTGCCATTTCTGACCAGTCTCCAGATCCTGCACCATGACTTTGTTGACATACCTGCATGTACCATCAGTAATTATCTACCGTGCTTACAGCAACAGGACAAACTCAAGCTTAACTCTGATTCCGTCATCTTTGGTGTGTCGCCTTAACACGTACCATGCAGGGTGCGTGCCTGAGTTGTCGTGCCACAGCCTGATGCTCTGCAGATCTCCGAGGGAAAAGTGTGTGGTCAGCAGAAACATGTCCACTCCGCCCCTCTCAAACACGGGCTTCTCGGGGTCCGTCAGGTGGTGGGGCTCGCTCTCTCCCTCTGTACCCAGCAGAGTTATCGTCACCTGAGACCAAAAACAGGTCAGTCAAGATGGGAGATGCTCTGAGTGTGCATTGTGAATGTTGTGCAACTGGAGACATGTTTTTATTTCTGCAAGTCTCTCCCAACTTTAACAGGCATTACTGACCTGAGAGGAGGTGGATGCACCATGCCGGTGCCCTGTGCTGAAATTCAGCATATACCGATACTCGGCCAAAGGATCATTATCCTCAAGAACTGTTATCTTGACCTACAAGTGAATTCAAAGACAAAGTGTTCAGGGAATGTTTTTTAATTGGTAAATTCAATGAAATCACACAGCATGTAGGATTTAATTACTTACATACTTACAACCAGTATGACAGAAATACCCACTGTTTGAATGTTTTAGTATTTTAAGTTTTGTAGTAGGTCAGAGGAGATATTTCACACAAGTACTGGTACTCTACATAAGAATATACTCAGAATATTGTGCTTTATATTCCTTTAAATGTAACTGATGGTTGTAGCCACTTCACTGCACAAAAAGAACAATACGCTCATTAAATTTGATCCACTGTTGGATTGTTGTGACATCTTAAATGCAAAGTTTTTAACTGGGGTATTCGCTGTGATCTTGCTACTTTAAAGACCTCATCATATATTCATAAGGAGTGAAGTCTGAACCTCTCTGAAGGTCTGACTTTTCAAAGTGACACATGATGAAAGTCTTCACCGAGAATCACCTTGGCTGAGTCCTGAACATCTTTTCTGCGTGCCCATACAACCACCAGGAGATAAGCAGCAAAGATGGCCCCCACGAAACACACCACCACTGGATTGTTAGTGAAAGTAGCAAAGAGTTCTGCGGTGCGAGACACGTCCACCAAGTTCGGCATGACAAAGAAAGAGCTGCCAAAGAAAGTTAAGTGGTTACAGAGGCACTGGGTGACCAAAGGTGTGGTGAGCGGGCCGACCTGTAGAAGAAAAAAAAAAAGCCAGTCAAACGTCACAGCTCACTTTTCAAGGATGCATTGATGCAACACGGTGGGTTTTTTTTTACTAACCCTGCAGCCATCTTCACTCCAAGAAGACTCAGTTTCATTCCAGTATTTGCACTGGGCAGCGATGGAAGTGACAGCGACAGTGGCATTGATGGATTTGACACCTGGCTCTACAATGGGCTTCAAAACAAGGTAGTGCACACCAACCTCTCCGGCTCTGTCTTTGGGACTCAGCACCCAGGTATATTTTTCCTCTGTGTTAAAGTAACAAACATGTTCAAATGTCTCTTAAATGTAGTTTAAATATGACTGTCAGCCATATTATGATGCTATTTGAAGCAAACCTGGTAGTTTTCATTTTACCTTCTTTGGAATTCTCCAGAGGGATCTGAGTCTTGGCTACATAATTCTCATCATTTGGATAATCTTTACATCCCAGGAATAGCACGAAGGAAATGTCTTCAGACGGCTCCATTTTCAGCACCAGTGTTACATCCGGCGAGGGGACGTCAATTATTAATGTGCTGAAATTGACAAGGCAAGGTCCAGGACCGTGCTGTTCTGCTGCTCAACATCGAGCCTCGGGAGGAGAATCTGAAGAGCCAGAAAACATGTCATTTTGAACAGTCCGCCAGAGTGAAGCAACTGAAAAGTATCTCCAGGATGAATGTTACCTCGATCTCCTCTGGTAGGTTCTCCACAGGAATGATGGAGCCGTTCAGTCGGGTGAGGGAGACGGAGCCTACAGTTCCTGTGATGTTTTCCTCCTTCCAAGAGTATGGATTCGTCTCAAAACTCATCATCTAAACAGAGGAAGGCATACGCTGATATATCAATAAAATAAATGAATTTACTCATTTTTCTGTTGGTTCCATGATTTTAGATGGTTTAAGAGTTAAAAAGTTCTCAGATTAAATGCGGCTCTCCTCAGTATTCTCTTTAGCACTCTCAAAATTACTTGAATTAATCCAAAAAAGTGCACACCGTAAAGCTGTTGAGGCAGATTTGTCGCTGATTTGCATAAGAACTTTATTATTTATGAGGACTTTAGTTCACTGTTACCTTTTATAACTTATCTGGGCATTATGGATGTTCAACAATAAGGAAAACCATAATTATACTGACCAAACGGTAAAACATCGGGCTGCATCAGCATCTTTATATTCACAGTAAACGTTTACCCTGACATCCACCGGCTCTTCTGGAGACACAATATAAGCAGGCAGTGTGGGGAAGGAAAATCTGGAGGAGCTGTTCTTCTGGACATTTATATCCTCCATTTGCATTTTTTCTGGAGACACTCTGCAGGGAGCAGAAGCGGAATTATCTTAGTAACTTCAGCAAAACTATCAGTACATGTACTTCATTATAATTTATCTATCTATTTATCTGTTAGTGTGTATTACCTGTTGACATACACACTGATGTGACCAGAATCAATGATGGCAGGCTTTCCATTCAGCTTTTTGTTATTCAGCAAAGCACTTTGAACATTGTTAATCCCAGTGAGAAGGAACTCTGAGACTTTTTTCTGAGGAAAAGCACATTATATCTTGTTTGGACAGAGAAGAAACAGGTATTTATAATATATACAATATCAGTGATTGTTTTGTCCTTACATTTGATGAAGCATTCAAAATATTACTGGCAGCTTCAACTATTGGTGTGGCTGCTTGTGCAACGGCTCCATCGTCCCTGCCGTCCTGATCCACACTGATAGTGTTGAGGGAGGAGCTGAGGTCTACTAATAGCGAACCTGCCTCTTCCTGGAGCAGAAACACAGCAGCAGAAAAGATCACCGCTGATCTGTGTCCAACTTTCAACAGAGCTGATGAACATGCATTATACTGACACAATTTATTATAGACCCCTCCTTGAACCGCCACCTTACTGTGGTGGAGGGGTTTGTGTGCCCAATGATGATCCTAGGAGCTATGTTGTCGGGGGCATTACGCCCCTGGTAGGGTCTCCACATGGCAAACAGGTCCTAGGTGACGGGCCAGACTAAGAGCGGTTCACAAGCCCATCATGAACAGAAGAACATCAAGGACAGTTTATCAAGGACCGTTAGCCTGGATTACGTCGCCCGGATTAGGCGTTACCGGGCTAGGCCAGGCCCCACCCTGGAGCCAGGCTGGGCCAGGCCTGGGGTTGGGGCTCGCAGGCGCCGCCCGCAGGCTGGTGGCCTGGGTCTTTGCCCACGGGACCCGGCAGGCCCGAGGGCTCAGCCCGGGGCCTCAGTAGGCCCACCCGCAGGAAGGTCCATGAGGCCGGTGGGGTTTGGGTAGCAGACCCCCAATCCTTGGAAAATCTCCTGGCCACCACATGGAATGTCACCTGGCAATGGGGGGTAAGGTCAGGCCTGAGGAGCCTGAGCTCACCTGAGAGGCCAGCTCACCTCCACGCATAGCAATTGGGCTCTGGAACCCAGCTCCTTGAGAGGTGGAAGGCTGGACCTCCACTCCACGCTGAGGGCTCTGGGATGGGCCTTGACCTCCAGCTAGCTCTGGAGCTTGAGGGGCTGGACCCTCACTACTCTGGAGTTGCCCAGGGTGGCGGCGGCGAGGGTGGCGAGCTGGTGTGGGCTTGCTTATAGCTCCCCAGCTCAGGCTGAGCCGCCATGTGTTGGAGTTCACCCTCCCGGTGAACGGGCAGAGGGTTGCGCTTCCCTGGCCTTGGGTTTAGGATGAGGTCTCTTGCTGTTGCGCCAGGGTTCTTGCCTGGGCCGAACTTTGCTGTTGTTTGTGGCCTAACAGCAGTACAGAGTACCCGGCCTTCTTGGAGTCCCTGGGAGGGGTACTTGATAGTGCTCTCCGACTGGGGACTCCATTGTTCTACTGGGGGACTTCAACGCTCACGTGGGCAACAACAGTGATACCTGGAGGGGCGTGATCGGGAGGAACAGGCCTCCCCGATCTGATTAGGCTGAACCCGAGCGGTGTTCTGTTATTGGACTTCTGTGCTAGTCACAGTTTGTCCATAACATAACGAACACCATGTTCGAGCATAAGGGGTGTCCATCAGTGCACGTGGCACCAGGACACCCCTAGGCCGGAGGTCGATGATCGACTTTGTTGTCGTTTCATCTGATCTCCGGCCGTATGTCTTGGACACTTTCGGGGGTAAAGAGAGGGGCTGAGTTGTCAACCAACCGATCACCACCTGGTGGTGAGTTGGATCCGCTGGCAGAGGGAGGAAGTTGGACAGACCTGGCAGACCCAAACGTATTGTGAGGGTCTGTTGGGAACGTCTGGCCGAGCCCTCTGTCAGGGAGGTCTTCAACTCCCACCTCCGGAAGAGCTTCTCACAGATTCCGAGGGAGGCTGGGGACATTGAGTCCGAGTGGACCATGTTCTCTGCCTCCATTGTCGACGCGCTGGCGATTCGAAGTTGTGGACGCAAGGTCTCTCTGGTGCCTGTCGTGGCAGGCAACCCCAACCCGTGGTGGTGGACACCGGAAGTAAGGGATGCCGTCAGGCTGAAGAAGGAGTCCTATCGGACCATGTTGGCCTGTGGGACTCCTGGCGCAGTTGACAGGTACCGGCAGGCCAAGCAAGCCGCTAGCAGCCGGAGACGGTCCTGGAGGCAAAAACTTCGGGTCTGGGAGGAGTTCGGTGAGGCCATGGAGGAGGACTATCGTGGTCGGCCTCGAAGAGATTCTGGCAAACCGTCCGGCGCCTCAGAAGGGGGAAGCAGTACTCTGCCAACACTGTTTACAGTGCAGGTGAGGGAGCTGTTGACCTCGACTGAGGGACATTGTCAGGACGGTGGAAGAAATATCTTCGAGGATCTCCTCAATCCCACCGACTTGCCTTCCAATGAGGAAGCGGAGGCTGGGGTCTCTGAGGTGGACTCATCCATCCATCACCCAAGCCGAAGTCACTGAGGTAGTTAATCGTAAGCTCCTTGCAGTGGCAAGGCGCCGGGGGTGGATGAGATCCGCCCTGAGTACCTCAAATCTCTGGATGTTGTGGGGCTGTCTTGGCTGACACGCCTTTGCAGCATTGCATGGAGGTTGGGGACAGTGCCTCTGGTGTGGCAAACTGGGGTGGTGGTCCCTCTTTTTAAAAAGGGGACCGGAGAGTGTGTTCCAACTACAGGGGGATCACACTTCTCAGCCTCCCCAGGAAAGGTCTACACATGCCAGGGTACTGGAGAGAGAATTCGGCCGATAGTCGAACCTCGGAGGATTCAGGAGGAACAATGCGGTTTTCGTCCTGGTCGTGGAACACTGGACCAGCTCTATACCCTCCACAGGGTGCTTGAGGGTTTATGGGAGTTTGTGGAGTCCCATTGCCCAACCAGTCCACATGTGCTTTGTGGATCTGGAGAAGGCATTCGACCGTGTCCCTCGTGGTATTCTTCTGTGGGGGGTGCTCCGCGAGTATGGGGTCCGGGAGCCTTTGCTAAGGGCTGTTCGGTCTCTGTACGACGACCGGAGCAGGAGCTTGGTTCGCATTGCCGGCAGTAAGTCAGAACCTGTTCCCAGTGCATGTTGGACTCCGGCAGGGCTTGCCCTTTGTCACCGGTCCTGTTCATAATCTTTATGGACAGGATTTCTAGGCGTAGCCAGGGGCCGGAGGGAGTCCGGTTTGGGAACCACAGGATTTCATCTCTGCTTTTTGCGGATGATGTTGTCCTGATGGCTTCATCAGGCCAGGACCTTCAGCATGTACTGGAGCGGTTTGCAGCCGAGTGTGAAGCGGCTGGGATGAGAATCAGCACCTCCAAATCCGAGGCCATGGTTCTCGACCGGAAAAGGGTGGCGGCATGCCCTCTCCAGGTGGGTGGAGAGGTCCTGCCTCAAGTGGAGGAGTTCAAGTATCTCGGGGTCTTGTTCACGAGTGAGGGAAAGATCGAGCGTGAGATTGACAGGCGGATTGGTGCAGCGTCCGCAGTTATGCGGTCGGTGTACTGGACCGTCGTGGTGAAGAAGGAGCTGAGTCGAAAGGCATGAAGCTCTCTCGATTTACCAGGTCAATCGTTCCCACCCTCACCTATGGTCATGAACTTTGGGTAATGACCGAAAGGACAAGATCAGCGGATACAAGTGGCCGAAATGAGTTTCCTCCGCAGGGTGGCTGGGCGCTCCCTTAGAGATGGGGTGAGAAGCTCGGTCACTCGGGAGGAGCTTCGGAGTAGAGAGCCGCTGCTCCTTCGCATCGAGAGGGAGTCAGCTGAGGTGGCTTGGGCATCTGTTTCGGATGCCCCCTGGACGCCTCCCTAGGGAGGTGTTCCAGGCATGTCCCACCGGGAGGAGGCCTCGAGGGAAGACCCAGGACACGCTGGAGAAACTATGTCTCTCGGCTGGCCTGGGAACGCCTCGGGTCCCCCCGGAAGAGCTGGAGGAAGTGTCTGGGGTGAGGGAAGTCTGGGCATCTCTGCTCAGACTGCTGCCTCCGCGACCCGGTCCCGGACCAAGCGGATGAAGAAGAAGAAGAAGAAGAAGATGAATTTATTATAGAACTGACTTTTTAAAAAAACACTTCATTTACATCTGAGTTTACTCAAAGTTTTATGTTGAGAAAAGCCAATAAAGAGCTTTTAAACTATATTTAAAATGGTCTGCATGCTGCTGCAGATTTCACTTATTGCCAAGTCATTTTCAAATATTAACATATAAAAACTAAATCATTGTCTTCAGAGAGTCCATACTCACAAACTGACGTGCAAATAGCTCTTTTTTCCTTTCTTCTTTTGTTTTGTGACATGAATTAATAGACTTAACTTACAATGGTGTAATATAGTAGTATTATTATTATTAGAGAGAATTGTGTCTTTGTAGATTTTATCTAATGTAACTTTTAATTAACATATTTTTCCATATTGCTGTTCTGATCTACTGTGCTTTACTTGAGCAGTGGGACTGAGCTCCTCTGGGTGCTGAGTGAGTCCAGCCACAGCTCGGGCCATCACTTGCACCCCCAGAGGTGTGTTGCTGGGTGAGTCCAGCAGGACTGTGGTCATTTTGGTCAACATTTGCTCTCGGAGCTGAAAGACAAGGAAGTGCTGATTAACGTCACCGTGCAAGCTGTAAGCCCCACACATATCACAGCAATGTATAAATGCATCAGCCCCTGCAGTTTCAACACCAGCTGCCTTCTGTTACCTTTGTCCGTGCGTCCTTCTGATCCTGGCTGCCCTCAGTGTTCAGAATGTCAGAAACTGAAGTGAATATTTGCCCCAGAGCCTCACCAGAGAGCAGACCCTGCTGCTCTAACTGACTCACAGTATCCTCCACTGCAGACTGGAGGGTCTCCAATGAGGTACTGGAGCTGCTTTTTTGCACCTTGAGGAACATAAGCAGTAACTTTGAATTATTCAGGGACCTTCACAAGGACAACCCGTTTTTCCTATTTTAATGTCTCCTTCTCTCTCAACGATTACTGGTATATGACAAACCTGAGTGGAAACAGTTGTAGTGGCTTCCTCGTGTTCATTTTTCACAGTCACCACAACAGACAAACTGTAGTTGTTGTTCTTATCTCCGAGAGGCAGGAAGACTGACTTTATCTCATTTGTAGTACTGCAGCGCAGAAGTTGGCCTTAACGACAAAAGAGACAGTCTAGTAAAACTGCTCTAATGAAATCTGCCTTATTTATCTACATATAGGCTGCTCAATCTCAGTCTCACCAACCAAATTCTGAACTTTTCTCAGTCTTGGATACTTTTGCAACAGGCAAAAAGCAACTGAGAAATTAAATAAGATACAAATAGTATGAGAACACGTCACACTCAGAGGCAACATGCTGTCATTTCAACCTAGCTATTCCTCACTTCCTCCCAACAGATAAACCCTCTCCCTCTCTTTATTTCTTTCTGCCTTGTAACAGAGCTTTTTAAAAGTTTGTTTACATTCTCACCTGTGTCTGTCTTGAAGCAATATGAACAGACTCTAGAGCAGAAAGTGCTCGCTTCACAGGTAATGTCAAAAGCATCAAGTACTGTTCCAGACAGTGGAGAGATGCTACATGAGGGGGTGTTGGGGCCTGCACGTGCCTCAGTTGGCTCAGGACCTGGTATTGGAAAAGTATACTTGGCAAAACCAGGCTTCTCCTTGCCTGTAAAAAGAAAAAACATACATCTTATATATAAATTTATCAGCTTCTTTCAAAGCCAGAAGTAGGAAGAACTTTATTGCAGTTTAAATAAAACAAAGCACTGCACCCAACATTAGACCCATAACATTTATTATTTATACTAACATGCATTGGAAAAGAACATTATGACTGATTAAAGGATGAAAGCGCACCATAAGCAATCACACTGATGTTGCGCAATGTGTCCCTCGAAACTTTCAGATGTCGGCTATGCACAACATATTCAGTGTTACCATCCTGTGTCTCAGTAGGTCGCCTCCTCGCTGCTCTGGAGTAACATTTTTCAAGGTCGCTCTGGGAAAAGATTATCAGTTAAAAACTTTTGAATCATCTGTGCCACAGTTTAAAATCAATTTGAGTGCAGTTCCAGACTTACTGGGAAAGGCTCTGGGTCCTCAATATACCAAACTACTTCTGGGCAGGTTGTCGCACAGCTCAGTCTCAGCTTTACGTCGTCGTTCACATTTATCAAAGCACAACACAACTGTCACAACTGCAAGAAAAAAGTAAAATGTATAAGTGTGGCTTTATTGAAGGATTTTTTAACTTTTCTAACTTAACTTTATAATCCCAACATTTGCTTCCTAAATTCTAAGATGTCCACCTGTCTTTTTCATTCTTTTGTATCCTGTTTTCTCTACAAGAACTACTATATGTCACCTCCTGCCACCAACCAGCAGAATAATCATTTTCAGGATACTTGAGCGTTTATTGTAAATGGTCACGTTTTACCTGATGGTGACGTCTGTGAATTCCTTTGGAGCAACAGTGATGCACTTTGAAGTTGAGTCGAGGTCAACCCCTTTCCTAAACCAGGTTGTTCTCCTCACAGTTAAAACGTATTTGAACATCTCAAAAGGATTTGGGAGGCAGTCCTTTTCTATAACATGAGTCTCATCCTTTGTTTTGTTTATGCATTTGCAGTTTCCTCCTGTACAGAAAGGAGCAGAAGTTTGGCTGTAAAGAGACTGCTGTGCTGCTGTCATAGGAGGACAAATATCATAATTCACAGTATCATAATAGAATATTTACAGGGGATGGACAAAGTGACAAGAACACAATGCAACCCAGTAAAACACCACCATGAACTACAACCTCAGAAACTACCATCCAGTTCAGTCCACACGTTTTAACATAGTGAGCATGTTTATACGTGTTTGTTATTAACATGTAAACATCATATCCAAACTATTAGAATCATTTATAAGTGAGCTAAATGACCAGGTTTGTCATGTTGTAAAATTCATATCCTGAATATGATTATAATAAGACTAAAACAGGCACAAGACACAGGGCCTTCTGTGTGGAGTTTGCATGTTCTCCCTGTGCCTGTGTGGGTTCTCTCTGGGTACTCCAGCTTCCTCCCACAATCCAAAGACATGCAGGTTACGGTTAATTGGCAACTCTAAATTGCCGCTAGATATCACACTGCACGTTTACTGTTCTCAAAGGGTGTTTGTTTTCTGTGTTCTTCTATTTGTGTTCATCTCCAGTAATTACTTTAACTGAACATATTTAAAATGCTCAGTGGTGGATTAATTGTTGTACTTACTACATGTCCATTCAAATGTGAGTCCTTTGCTGGATAATGATTCAGTTCCATTGACGCTCAGAGTGACACTCTGAGTGTAGTCGACCAAAGTGTCTGGAGTGGCAATTATTCTCAAGTCAGTGGAGTTGTCAACACTCATATTACCTGTCTGTAGATGAAACCAAAGTCACTGTGTTGTATTGGAAATAAGCAAATACCTGCACATATTTATAATCTGAGGTTAGGTGATGATATTGCACTGAACATTATTGTTCGATGCTGATTTTCTACATACTGTGTCTCCATGTTCATCGGATGAAAGGTCAGAGTAATTCTGGCATGCCAAAAGTATGTTCTCCACGTCCACGTCCACGTCAGAGGCAGAGAAAGCATTTATGGCTCGTACCTTCACTTTCAACAGTCCTTAACCACAAGAATATGTGTTTGAGAGCATTGACCATATGTATTATATACTATGACTGATTGATTTTATTTAATTATGTAGAGCTTAATCTGTGAGTACCTTCAATTGGGTTGGAGAATGTGTAGGACTGTAAGCTCCCATTGAGCATGTCTCTGGTCTCGGAGAGAGTGTCCCCTTCTCCAGTCAGAGTGAAGAGCAGCTCCACTGGGGCTCCTTGCTCCAACGAAACGCCAATGATGAGATCGGTGGAGTCCGGACACTCGTCTGCCCCCACCATCACTGAGGCCTGCAGGCCTTCGACGGGCTCCAGCAGACACAGCTCCAGATCAGTGGACACTGTGTGGGCTGTGACCCGGTTGGAGGCAGTCAGAGTCAGGTTGTGGCAGCCATACCCGAGCTCCTCCACCACTCTTGTACTCAGTGTAATGTTGTGGGGTGTGAGCCCTCTCTCCTGAGATGAGTTTGCAACCAAATGGCCTTCATGTAGAATTGTGTAAGAAACATTTGTGCCTATTTGAAAGAAAAGGGAGGGTCAGATTACTCTGTAATGTGGTGGTTTATTGGAAGTATGCCTAACAGCGTGGGACAGACTCACCTGCCTCGACCATAACCTGGATATGAACAGGCCTGCCATGAAGTGCGTTGCATTTAGTGCCACCTGTTGACATATTCCTGCTATAGCACTGAATGACACCAAACTCTCCCACCGGCTCCTGAATGCTTATGGCTTTCTGAGCTGTAACATGCCAGCCACTGGTGGAGCACTCCACTGCAACCATGAAAACACCAGGGCGGCTAAATTTGTGCATCACGGTGCTCTCCATCCTGTGAGACATGTATAGTGTTAAAAACAGAAAATTACAGTCTCATCTATCTATCTATCTATCTATCTATCTATCTATCTATCTATCTATCTATCTATCTATCTATCTATCTATCTATCTATCTATCTATCTATCTATCTATCTATCTATATCTATCTATCTATCTATCTATCTATCTATCTATCTATCTGGATCTATCTGGTTGAATGCAAAGTCTTGCTCACTGCTCAAGGCTGTATGGATTGATAGTGTAGCCATCTCCAGCATTCAGTGTGCAGGTGAGGTTTCCCTGAAAAGGATGAAGGAGCCACTTCACAGTGATGGTAACATTATCAAAAACGGCCGCCAGCGTGCTCATCAGCAAGTGGAGTCCTGAGAGGAAATCACAGTGTTAATTTGAATTTGAATCAGGGAAAACATTGCTCCAGTGTTTTTCAAACACAGAACATTTCTTCTCTGACACGATGCATCCCGGAGTGAACTTCTGTTGCTACAGTGAATATGACAATCGAGTTCACCTGAGTTCACTCTGCTTATTACACCAGCAAGCTAACATTTGCCAAAAAGTCAACCTGCAAGTTTAGCTTGAGAGGCTACATAGCTCTGTTGGCAAAGAAGAGGAAAGGTCAAGGAAGTTTGGTTGAGTCACAAAAATAGGAACGAGAGACGTACAGTGCATAGTCTGAGGGTGACGACATCAGCTCTCACTTTGTCTAACTCTACTACACATATCTGTAGAGACTAACTTTTTGAGGCAATAAGAAGAAATTAAGGAAGTTGATGTATAGTGGGAGTAAAAAAGGACAAATTGTGCATCTGACCATGTATGCAGCGGTACTCTACAGACAGGTAACTCCCCAGCACAGGACACGGTTCACCAAAAGAGCTCAGATCCACTGGAGCCTGGCAAGCCTGCAGCCCGTGGCAATGGCCTGGAATGACACAAAGGTTATGTAAATGACAGTCATGTGCAGATTATCTGGATTATTTTTCAAGCTCACTGATTGAGAGTCTTTGAAAATATTGTTTTAGTAGATTTAAAAAGCATGACCATTTTCATGGTATTAAATTTAAATAATCTTTCTTGTAATGAGAGGGCCCAATAGCAATAGATATATTGACAATAAGGAAAAACACCGGCTATTTGCTTAATAATTACATTGAGGAGTTCATGCAGCGTAACTAATTCCAGACTGATATGAATGTCGATGTATATTTACCGCAAAACCCATGTATTCAGCTCCTAGGAGGGGATTTGCCTAATGTCTTTCATGAAAGTGTCTGCAGTCACAGGGCAATTGTGGTTTTTGTGTTTGACATAGCACATGAAACAAAACAGTTTGTGGTTTGTTAAAGCAGCTTCAACAAAGCCAAATATGTTCCCATAGAAATATACCTTTTAGCAAATTATACATTCATAACAAAGTATCAAATAAATCTATTATACATATGTTTTTGTATTTTTTTTTCATAGATGCTATTATGTTGCAAAAAAAAAGCCCATTCTCTACATTTCACATATTGTGTTATTGGGAAAAACTTTCATATAATACACACTACCTGTTACAGAATCCGTCACATCTATCCAGCTGCACTCCTCCTGGGAAGATGTGGGCGAGGCTGCAGGTTTGGATCGGCAGTAGTGAATTGTTTTCCGACCATAGAAGCTGTCATCTATCTCTATAACTTGACCAGAGCCACACTGCAGCGTTGCGTTTTGACCATCACATGCGATGGATCTGCCAGAATCTGAGAAATACAAATCAAGTATTAAATGGGAGAAAACACTACACGAGTTTATGTTCAGTTTCATTCATGTTGATTCTGACTTGCATACCAAACTGGCAAATGAAGTTGAGTTCCTGGCTACAGTTCCCTGTGGCCTCCCACTGGAAGCCTGAATGTCTCAGGATGTGTCCGCAGGCTGCCTGGGTATCTGGCTGGCATGTTCTCCCAGTTACTGTAGCTGACATCTGAGCCATCCAGCCATGCGAGGGAGCCTTGAAAAGGACAAGAAAATGAAACCTTTTAATTGGACCAAACTTCAATTTTTAATGCTGTTACTCTGTTTAATGCTGCACGAGATGTCATCACTGCAGAAGTTGAGCCAAAGTCGTCCTAAATATCTTTTCCTTTAGGTAAGTTAATTGTTAAGATGCAATTTAGGGATCATTAAACAACCAAAGCAGTGGACTGAGCTGGTGGGAGGGGGAATGAACAAAAGAGACTCATTCTCTGTGACGGGGAAAAAAGACACGATTGTAAATCAGACCACTTGACAGCAAGCCTATTGAAGAGTTGAAATGAATGAGGAATATCTCTAATTACACCTGCTGCTCGGGGGAGATATCCAAACGTGCCGGTCTGCTAACAGACGTAAACAAACTCAATACAGACCTATACAATGGACACGCAAGGTGCCTTTTGTGATAGCAGTTGAGACGGTAATCTTCATTTCTGACATTTCTTTTTTTACACAATTATGAGATATAATCACTGATCACAAATATATCAGATTTGTTATTCATATAAGCAGCAAAATATCTAAAATGTTTGTTAGTGAAAGAGCAGGTTTCAGAGAAATTAGGAGCCTTTCACAAATAATCTTCAGCACTTGTGACACAGCTTTTATTCCAGCCCATATCATAGCACTAAAATATAGATAAACTTACATTCTAATCTATATAAATCCATTGGAAGGCATTCAGAGTCTACATGCCCTCTTACCCTCTGTGGCAGCAGAGTCGAGCGTGAGGTTTGGAGCTGCAGGCGCCAGCCCAAGCCACCAGTCCTTCCCCGGCTCCAGGTGCTTCTGGAGGAACTGCTGTGTTTCATCGTTGAGGATGAAGGCCAGGTGTCCGCCGCCCCGCTCACACCATCCCTGGGCACTGAGGAAGGATCGCTGCAGACCCACAAACTCGTAGCAAGAGCCGTCAAAACCCTCCTGGTATTCTGGGCAGGAGAGAGCCTCCACGTCCTCCTCAGCGTAACAAGTCCAGCTGAGGAGGAGAACCGCCAAAGTCAGCGTGCTTTCCATCTCTGCACCTGTGCACTGTTCAGACTCTCTGTTAACATCAGGTCTTTAACGGGTCCTGACGTCAGCAGCTCTGATTTCCGACATTAGGTCAGCTTCCTTGATGGCTGTCCAGCTTTGTGTTGTGCTCATAATTCTTGTGCACAAACAAAGCAAACAAACAAAGGCTTTAAAGCCCACTGTCAACAGCCACTAATTGCCCCTCTGCCTCCATTAATGAAGGGGTCCACAACCTGCAGAGTAAGATAAGCTTCTCATTCTGAGCTGTTCCTACCATGAAAGTGTCAATCTGAACTTTAGAAAGAGGCAGAGGCTTCAGCTGTCGATGTTCAGACTGATACAGAAGGTTGAACTAAAATACATTCAAGTTAAAATATAGCCTTTGCTTTGACAAGGAGTGAACTCACTAACTTAACATAATAAAATCATTTATGAAAATGTGATTACTCTGATGGATTCCCCTCTATGGAAAGATCAACAGACATCTTACATGACAGAAAAGCTGTAATGTTTTAATTAAAATGTTAATAAATGACTATACTTGTACTCTGCATTTGAACAGGCCACGCTTTGTTTGTTTTGTCTCCTCCTCTGTACATGACAAACAGTTTAGTCAGCCCAGGCTCAAACATTCAGAATTTCTTCATATAATAAAGAAGACATTTTAACAGGACTAAAGGACAGTATTGTAAATTCTTTGGGAGATATCATAAAATCACTGGGTTAAAAATTCATCCAGTTTGAATCAATGTTGCATGATGCAATACTGGGTCAACTTTACCAAGTGATAATATAATTTTTTTTTTATATCACCATTGGGTTATTTACCCATAAAAAATGATATTATCTGGTAACTGGTTATTCAGTGTAAAAAATATAATTGTCAGGTGTTGTTAGGATACCAAACATTGGCATAGTAAACATTTTTAAAGCCAAAAGGAAAAGTATTCACAAATGGTCTAAATAGCCCAAGTCTCCTAAGGGAAAACGAGCTAGAGCAGATCATAGGAGTTCTCAACTGTGCCATAGTTTTAACTGGGTATGTAACCTGACAGCAGGTATGAAAAATATAACACTGCACAGCCACTTTTCCTGGGTGGTTTTGTACTCATGGTACTCGCTAAGGATAACCCAAACCCAAATGTGTGACCAAATGAATTTTTAGCATGTAACATTTTTCATTTGTCTAGTCTATGTTTACAGTCACTTAAGATCATATCATCACACATCATATTCCTTACATTGTTTAATTTACATTCTTAATGATTGATTCATAATGATTTGGACATTCAAGTACAAAAGAAAATATTTTTAAGCATATGGGACTTTTTTTACAAGACACACACACATACATTTACAATTTAGACCCATTAAAACACTAAAAAAAGAATGTAAGCAAACTGATGTGTATCTGACGTGACTTATAATAATAATAATAATAATAATAATAATAATAATAATAATAATAATAATAATAATAATAATAAAAATCCTGTTTTTTTCTAAGTAATTGTTATTTCTTTGTTATTTAATGTTTTTAGAGAACACAAATACGGCGGGCGTCAAGTACCCGGATGTATGTCGTCATAACAAAGCGACGCTACTGTCGGAGGACGTGACTTGTTGAATAACGTGAGTGTGTTTAAACCACAGACTGTACACAGGCGGTAGTTTAAATAAAGAAGAGGACCATGTGGGCCTGTCAGAGGAGCCTCTCTGCTCTGCGGCTTCTTCGCAGTCATCAAGTAAAAACACGTTTCACAGGCTCACGGTGTTTGTGGCGCTCACAGCAGTCTGCTGAGCCTGACATCAGCTCACCTCTCTGTGTCTGCGTCCTCAGGTTTCTGTCTCTGGACAGCTCAGATGTCTGTCCGCACACACGGACGGAGAGGTCCGCATCACAGAGATACTGAAGGAGAAGTTCCCCCTGGCCTCGTCCCTCAAAGTCGTGGATATATCAGGTAAAGCCACATCTCAGCGTAACAAAATGCATGGTGGGATTTAAATACACGATCGAGATTTGGGGTGCAGAAACTTTGGCGACACTTTATAGTTCAAATCATAAACTTAAGTCTGACCGATGATTTAATGCATGCAATGAATGCACATGTGACGTGAACTCTTCTTGCTCACCACTGACAAATGTTTAAATCACTACTTTATGTGATTAATTTACACTTCATCATGTGTTATTAAGGTTTTTTTAGTTACATTTAATTAAGTGTTTAATAAAACTGATGTAAACATTAATATAATAAATATAGATACTTAAATATATTTACATATGAAATCCAGCTAACGTGATGCAAATCAATTAATGTATGAAGATCATGTGTTAACAATTAGCAGCAGGAATTCATCATGACTGTTCCATTAGTTAGTCCCATAACATCCGGTGTATTTCATTCACTGTATCATCTGTTTGAGCTTGTCTCTCCTCACTGAAGCTCTGACTGAATGAAATTATCAAACCCAAGACTGCTTTTGTGATATCATAGTAATTATTATTTTATTATGTGTCGTTTTCCTGTGCTGTGTTTAGGTGGCTGTGGGGCCATGTATGAGATCCATATAGAGTCCACTGAATTCAAAGGGAAAAGGACTGTTCAACAACACCAGTTAGTCAATCAGGTAAATCATAAAAACCACCACCCCAGCATGTAACCTGTGTCAGTGCGATATACTGTGATGAAAGCTATGTACATTTGTAATTTAGACGTTTTTGATAGTTTTAGTTTTTATTAATTATACTGAAATGTATACTTGTGTTTCGAGTATCAGGATGTAGCTATGTTCATTTACTCAAGTACTGCACTTAAGTACAAATTTGAGGTACTTGAGTATTTCCATGTTATGCATCTTTAAACTTATCTTATACTTACACTTATCATCTAATATACTTATACTTCACTACATCAAATAGTGCTCTTTTTACTCCACTACATTCAGCCACACTTCTGAGATTTGATGAGATCATCCTCTTAACTCTATTGGAGATTCTTAGGAAACACTACTGGATATTTATGAAACACTAAAACTTTTTTCATTATATTCATTAGCTGTTGTGTTTTCTCCTTCACAGGCACTCAAGGATGAGATTCAAGGAATGCATGGACTGCGAATATTCACTGATGTTCCGAAACATTAGAGAAAGTCCTTCCACTGTTGACCCACAGCCTTTTCCTTTTCTCGCCATATATATTATGAATGTACAGTTTTAAAGAGGATATTGTGTAGGAAATCAATTTCCATACTTGCTAATGTGCCAGTGGCAGAAGTTCAGAGAGACTGTGTCTCTGGTAGTTACACATTAACAGTGTGAAATGTGTAAGAAATGTAAGATTACACTAAGTTATCTTTTTTTTTTTTAACTAGTGAGATATCTTCTGCTTTAAGATCATTTGTTGAAGGCTACAATACGCACAACATGACTTGGTAAAACACAAGTCAAATTTGAGGACACGTAGGTTTCTTCACAATTTGGGGTCTTCTCAGGGTTGATAATGAGGCT
Organism: Scortum barcoo; assembly: GCA_023238725.1. NCBI lineage: Eukaryota > Metazoa > Chordata > Actinopteri > Centrarchiformes > Terapontidae > Scortum > Scortum barcoo. Next base: position 28,099,568 of record CM041531.1, read on the forward strand.
GGTGTAACGGTAAAGAGCAAGTAATAAATACAACCATGCTGAATATCGGAGAATTGCTAAAGACTCTTGTTATAAACTGGGGAAAGGAAGCATTATTTTGTAAAGTCAGTGATCAGTATTTGTGTTGCAGTCCCATGAAAGTTGATTGATGTTAAATTGATTGATTGACTAAAATTGGATTGTATGTGACCCTTGTATTCATGCTACCCATGCACTGATGGTAGATGTTGCAATAAAAGCAGCTGCTTTTCCCCACACTCTTGATTGTGTGAGTGCAGAGACTTTTGTGATTAAAAAACATCTTACACTCAAGTTTAAAAAAAAAAGACACTACTTCTTGAATAAGTTATCACATGTACTTTTGTACTCACTTTACTTTTATGGATTCCTCATTTGTAAATCATACAAATTATATTATTATTATTATTGTTGTTGTTGTATTAGTACCAAAATTATGAACATTTTGCTGCTGTCAGAGGCTGTTGGAGAGCTGGGACAATGTGTAAAAAAAAAAAGCCTCAACAATAGCCTTTTTTCCCACCTCTTGGTACAGTAGTTGAGCAATATTAAGTTGTTGACCACAGACAAATCCTTAAAGAAACTAAAAGTCAGAATCTCGAAGATTTTCATTATATATGCTCAAGCACCAAAGCGTTAGATAGATAGTGACCTGGTGAGAAAATCTTCAAGATTGTATCTTTAAAGTAAATGCTCTGAGCAGTAAAGCTTACCTGATATGTTGGCCAATCTCATATGTCAGCTGACATATCATATATCGATATCTGCACATAAGAAACTGCAGTATAAAAATGCCAAATATGTATCACCATATTGGTTCTACAGGGAACACCGATGACTGACAGTTTATTCAGCTAGTCACTACATGTTAGTCACAATCAATGTCATGCAGCTAATGTGGAGCTTAAATGTTTTGACTTAACTTCATGTCGTCTGACTCCCTGGGCTCCTGTGCCTTTATTAAGCTGCACCACAGCTGTTATTTTCTTCCATCATGTTTTTTAAACAAGCATCAGTCACTACAAGTCCAACTAAGATAATGACAGAAACCTGGAGGTGTGTGGTGGTGGTGTAGAGGGGGGTTTATGACGCTGCAGCCACATTTCCCAGCGCACCTGAACGCACCACACTTGTTGCAGGCTGCATGCTCGGATTAAAGCGCAGATAAAGTTTTGTACGCGCTTCGCCAGCAGATGGTGCACTTCACGCTTTCAGCCCGATGCACGCAAAGGCAGCACACAGGGACGGATTAAATCCCCGATTCTTGGAAAAAAAAAAGCTGAATCAATCGGCATCTCTCGAATGGAAGAGCAGCTGGATCTCCCCGGAGCGGAGCGGGCTGAATAAGAGCTGCACGGTGAGATCTCAGGCTGCTCCGTGGATCAGCATCCTGTGTGCGCACCGGCTGCACGACCACATCACCCCAAAACCCCGAGGAGAGAGAGAGAGAGAGAGAGAGAGAGAGAGGGAGGCTCCGACATGGCCAAAGAAGGAGCAGAGATGACGGAGGAGACCGAGTTCATGATAGACAGAAATGTGGGCAAAGAGACGGGAAACGCGGAGTCGTCCGGCGGCGGCGACGCCAAAGAGATGCGGGCGGTGATGCTGGCGGGGTTCGGGGGTCTCAACAAACTCCGAGTGACCAAGAAGACGATGCCCGAGCTGCAGGAGGGCGAAGTGAAGATCCGCGTCAAAGCGTGGTGAGTCTCTCTCTCTCTCTTTTTTTTTTTTTTTTTTTTTTGGAGGGGGGTAGTGGTGTGTGCCTATTGCCACCTGGCCTTACCCTGTTGCATGCCCACGCTTCACGCTGTTTCCGTCACCGACCCCCTTATTTGAGCCTTTATCTCGCAGCCACGAAGCCAACAGGTCTTTTCCAGTGCAGGAGATGGGCCAGTAAAGCCAATAATAATAAAAAAAAAATAAAAATGATGAGCTGATGAACTGTTGGCCACACAAACCAGCATTTAAGTCCATTTCAATCATAATCCCTACCTCATATTATAGGTGATAATGGATAATATTAGGATGAGAGATAATACATGGCTGCGTTCATGAGGTGTTTGTGGACTCCTTGTTGCAGTAGATCACAGCAGGACTGAGGCCACATGAAGAGTTGGGAAAATACTGTTTGATGGAGACTGCCTGTTGAATGAGTCTGTGTGTGCCCAGGGGAGTATAACCTGTGACTCACCGCTGGTAATGAGGAAATAAATAGCACAGGGCAATCCCTAAATCTCTCAGCAGCTCATACTAAATATTTGTGTTATTGATTTTCAGAGCTGGGAGTGCTCAGAGTTCAGCTCAGCTGCATGATGTCAAATGTTCAGTCTGAAGGATGTGATGAACCTGTTTATTCCCTGTTGCAGTGGCTTGAATTTCCTGGATCTGATGGTGCGTCAGGGGACTATTGATAATCCCCCCAAACCCCCTCTGGTCCCTGGGTTTGAGTGCTCCGGGATCGTGGAGTCAGTGGGTGAAAACACAACGGGATTTGAGGTAAGTGAAATTAGGCGCTGCCGGGAAGTGTGAGCGGATGTTTCTAAAGCAACCCAATCTGCAGCAGCAGGACCAGAGGCCGAGAGAAAAATAATGAGATATCCGATTAAGTTAATCAATAATCCACTGATAACTTCCTCCCTGCTGCCTCATGTGCTTGTTCCACATCAGCGTCTGCCTGTTGTCCAGCTACTCTAACGTGTTTCTTTCAGATAGGCGACAGAGTTATGGCTTTTGTGAATTACAATGCCTGGGCAGAGGTTGTTTGCACCCCGGTGGATTTTGTCTACAAGATGCCGGACGAAATGACTTTTGCGGAGGCCGCCGCGTTCTCCCTGAACTTTGTGGCCGCCTATATGATGCTCTTTGAGGTGGCCAATCTGCGGGAGGGGATGTCAGTGCTGGTTCACTCAGCGGGAGGCGGCGTAGTAAGTCCATTTCTTATATGACGGTTTCACAGCTACAAAACCGTTTCATCCAGCTCTCATCATAAGTACACATGGAAAAAAGTGGTTTGTTCCCTGTTACTGCTGAATAATGTTTCTGTCACAGTGGAAAAAGGATCATATAGACCAGACTTGAATTATTTCTTACTAAAACTTTTGCAACATGCTTTTGAGTGGGATTAAGATTTAGGGTGACTGAAAGAAATGCTTCATTATTCAAAGAAACCTGTAACATTATTGTTAAGTGACGTTAACCAACATTGTATAAATATGAATTCTATTTAATTCTAATTAATACAACTCATATATTCCTCACCACTGTATGTTGTTTTCAATGAATGTTTGTTTCATGCTCTTTGTGTGATGTTGAAATGTTAAGAGTTAAGCCCAGTGTTCCCGGGCACTGATAAATTATTGCAACTGTTTGTTCTTTTCAGGGTCAAGCCGTGGCTCAGCTGTGCTCCACCGTGCCTAATGTCGCTGTGTTTGGGGTCGCCTCATGTTTCAAACATGCGGCCATCATCAGAGACTCGGTGACTCACCTCTTTGACCGAAACGTTGATTATATGCAAGAAGTCAAAAAGTAAGCACAGAGAGAGAGAGTGTGTGTTGTGGTGGATTTGAGGCTGAGGGGTCTGTATGTGGCCCCTCGTGGTGTATTTTTGCAGCTGCATTTGTTAACGTTAAAAAAAAAGATCACACAGTGCATTTCAAGGTGTCTCCGGGCAGGTTGCCTGCAGCGTATTTTACACGGGAACTAATGTGATAACGTGGACAGCGCTGTGCTTCGAGGATGCAGATGTTACCTGTTGCCTTATTTGGTCTCGTGTGGCCGTAGTCCCCATGGCAACGCTCATCTCAGAGAGCAGCAGCATTGTGTAGGGCGGAGGTCTGCACCGGCAGTGTGGAACAACTGAGCCAATTAAGGCCGAGCATCGACACCCTACACATCTCATTCACAAAGCAGCACGCTGTGGGCCCATCTGCACTACAGAGAAAACACCTTGTGGCAAACACCTGCCTGAGATTTGACGTAATATGACACGTTTACTGCTGTTATGCTGGGAAGTTTTTATCTCTTTTTATTTTTTCTCCTCCTCTGGTTCAGAGAGCTTTAGGAGTAATTTGTTGCTTTACTGTTGAGGTTGTAATCAGGATACATGCAGGACACACATATGAAACACGCTGTATGACTGTTTCAGAATATAATATATGGGGATTCAATTATTTTTTTTCACAAGCACTGATTATTTCATGCTTTCTGCCTACATATCCACAGTGGTTGTGGATTACTGTGTCTTTCATCTCTCTGGCCCACACATTCTTCTCAGGATCAAGAGCAAAGTACAGTTAAATTAGTCTTTTTACAAAAGGCAAAAACCATGGGAATCACAAGACCACCAAGCAGTTTAGCCAAGCAGGTGTCCAGGGCCACATGGCCGAAAGTGAGGAATTATAGTCGCTTTCATAACAACATGCCTTTCATTCTTTCATATCCGTGCCTTTAATGAGTCTCATTATGGCACACGCTTTTTTGTCTGACCGATTCTGCGTACGCTAGGAACATTGAACCTTTTTTTCAACATGATACAGACGACGTTACTTGTGAGGAGTAATGTGGGCATTGCAAAACATCAATAAGTCCTTTATAAGAAAACTGTAGGCAGAGTCCAAAGGAAACGTGGGTTGTATACTGCAACTTCTTCTCAGAGTTACACTCCAGAGAATCCATGCTGAAATCTTGTGAATCCATGATTAGACGAAACCTGACGCTGCGCCAGAGTATGAATCACAGGCTGAATATATAGACTATAATGTTTCTTTATGACTGTGCTCACAGTCATAAACAAGGCATTTTAGGGCTGCAACCAATATTCAATATTGATTCATCTGCTGATTATTCTCGTTATTTGTCGTGGCTTTTAAAATGTCAGAAAATTGTAAAAAATATCAAATCACAATCAGTACCATCACAATGTATGTGTGCACATTGTTAGGGAACAAGATAATTTTTTTTTAGCTTAAAAACTATTTAAACTCTATCAATTATTGACAATTATCAATAGTTGATCTGAATTGATGATCAATTAATATAATCATTTAATCAACAAATTGTTTCCTCTCAAAGTTGTTTTGGTCATCAATTAATCCTTTAAGGCGTTTATAAAGCAAAAATCTCCAACCAAACCATTATCTGGTTAAAGCTTCTCCAGCGAAAGAAATTTTCTGCTTTTCTGTTTTAAACAATTGCAAACTGAAAATCTTTGGGTTTCAGTTTTATAGGTTGGATAAAACAAGGTATAATCTTAGTTACAGAGAAACTATGTCGGGCATATCTTACAATTTTTCAAATTGACATCTGATGGACTATTGACATAAAAAAAAATCCAGATTGAAGCAGCTCTATGGAACTTTTCATTTTGTGTTGATTTTGGCGGCCTCTGTGGACAAAGGCGGTCGTGTTTTACCGTAGCGGGCTGCAGCTCTGGAGATGGACCTTGAATTAGCCGCGAAAGCAGCTCCAATTCAGCCAGAACAAACCCAGCACCTTTTTGTCTCATGTCACAGGAAAATCTGACGTGATGACCGGCGTTAAGAATAATAACTATTGTAAACTAATACAAGTAGCCATTCATCTTGCTGTTGCTTCTGTAGGTCATATAAAGGCATTTGGTATTAAATTGAGAGTGTTTTATAACATGTTAAAACTCCATGAGTGCTTTAAAGAAAATAAATAACTGTTATTTGCAGCTCTAATCTTCAGATTATAGTCTTGTGTGTACATTAGTTTAACTGAGTCCTCTTTTCAGTTGACGTTAACTTCACTTTGTTCTTGGTCTTTCAGGATTTCTCCTGAAGGAGTAGACATCGTTTTGGACTGCCTGTGTGGAGAAAACACAGGGAAAGGCCTGACTCTGCTCAAGCCTTTGGGAACTTACATCCTCTATGGTGGGAACAATGCTTATTATTTCTCTGTGTGTTATTGTAATAATTTCCATTTACTACTTTTAAAGTGGTGATAGCTACATTTGCAGCGTTTTAGTCAAATTGTAACCCATTTGTTTCAACTAATATTTAATATTAGCAGTCAAAGGAATAGTTTGACATTTTGGGAAATAAGCTTATTTACTTTTTTAACAAGGGTTAGGGAGGATCGATATCACTCTCATATCTGTCTAGTAAATATAAAGCACGGAAACGGGGAAACAGCAGGCCTGGTCACAACTTCAGGAACTCACCAAGAAATAGTCTGGCATGATATAATGCTCTATGAGGCTCTTTGTTGTTTGTGCAAACTAAACACAGAATATAATGTGTTAACTTGTGAACTAGAGGTTCTGGTAAGCAGATTTTGTTGCCTTTGGACAGAGCGAAGCTTGCTGTTTTCCCGTTTCCAGGCTTTCTGCTAAACTAACCGTCCCCTGGCTGTAGCTTCTTCACTTTTAACAGACAGGATTGAGAGTGCTATCGATCTTCTCATCTAACTCTTGGCACTATGTCACACCATTACAGCCATGTGTTTTTCGTTCATTCAGGGTGTTAGCAGTTAGACTGGGTGTGTAATATATGAAAGTAAAATGTCCTCCATCATCTGCAAGTGAAATGTATTGTCCTTCTCAGCTGATCTATGTTAATTATTTAGTTCCTGTCCAGCCTTATGCATCAATTAGCAGCATTAGAGGGAGATTAGTTCATTACTTTTAGTGGTGCTGAATATGTGCGAGGGCATGCTCGCACAGATCTCAGGGTCTAAGGGTGCTGAGCGTTCCTCCCCCGCCTCACCCTTCATGCTTCGTGGCTGCCTGTTATTGACCAGCACCTTCCATCCAGCCTATTGCACAGCATACAGCAATCCTTTTATTTCTGTTTTTTCAGGCGCGTCAAACATGGTAACTGGGGAGACAAAGAGTTTCTTCAGCTTTGCAAAATCTGTGAGTCAGAGATGCAGTCTGTCATCAACATTTGAAGGAAACAGTACCCTGTTACTACCCAATGAACATTTCATGGCAATGAAATACATTTCATGAACATTTCAATGCACATGAAATACACACGCACAAATGACTCACTCCGGATGAACATGTCATGTGCAACATTTGTGGGGTTTGGGGTTTTTTTTTTTTCCCCTCCAGTGGTGGCAGGTGGAGAAGGTGAACCCCATTAAACTGTACGAGGAGAACAAAGTCATAGCGGGATTCTCGCTCCTCAACCTCCTCTTCAAGCACGGGAAGAGCAGTCTGGTGAAGTCAGTGATGGACAAACTTTTGTGTCTCTATGGCCAGAAGAAGATTAAGCCTGTGGTGGACTCCTTGTGGGCACTGGAGGAGGTAAGAGCCTGGGGGTGATCAGAGGGCGTAAGACAGTGGTAACGTGAAGGGACAAGTCACGGAAAGATTGAAGAGAAGATTTTTCCGCGAACATCTTAGACAGCGCGCAAACTGTCACTGCTGCTCTCTGTGGGACATTGTCAGCTGTTCTTGGACAGTCTTCCACAGATGGTGGGTAGGTTGCATCTTCCTGCTCCACGATTATTTCACACCCACACAAACCCAGACAGGCCATACGTCAATCAGCTCGCTCCCGATTCCCACAAACTCTTTACGAGTGTCCCTACAACCGTGGCTCTTCTTCGTCTCTGGGGAACCTTTGCACAGTAGATGCACACTGACTATAATGGAGATATTTACATTATATTGGCTTTGGATCACTGTAAAGAGCACATTCAACATATTTCATTCAGTGTGAGCGGTTACCCTCATGCAGTGGCATTGTTGAGAATATATTGAATGTAAAAGGTAGTTAAACCTTGTCTGTGTGTATTATTTGTGTGAAATCTCCAAAGCATCATTATTCTCTCTCCTCTCTTGTTGTAAATGGTCTTATCTTAAGGTCTTAATGCTGACTGGAAAGCATCGCCTCCTTGCCAACAATAGCCACTTTCAACATCAACCAGCTGTAATGCAGTAGGCGCTTGCTTACTGGTGTGTCTATTGCAGGCTGTCAGTATCTTACAGTTCATTGTGTGGTGGTTGTTTGATGCGGCGTTCAGGCCGTCCTTCTTTACTCCTCAGGAAATGTAACATGTTGCGGCATCAGATTCACCAGTTACTTGTGTTCAGTTGGACAGGGCTCACTGGTAAATGAAGACCCAGAGCTGGAAAGTTTCCCATCACGATATGACGAGAGACGTTCAAACGCACAGCTGGTTGTGTCCTATTGGAGAAAGTGTCTCATTAGTGGAGGGTTCTCCGAGACCACAACTAATGAGGCAGTCAGGGTCAGACGGTTTCAGACAAATAGACAAACTTGTTACCTTTGAAGGCAATTTGTTGCTTGTTTTTTTTTTGTGGGCTCTTCACATCCCAGGTAGTTTTGTTTAATGGGAAACTCTGATTCTCCACCTGCAGTGCCTACAGTACAGTGGGAAAGAATAAGGGCAGAAACATCTAAACCTGTACCACTTGATTCTCTTGTGTCTCGACAGCATGTTGGGAAGAAAGTTTCTGCTGACTGTTGTAAAGGCTCTACACCATGGCCCACAGGCACTTTCACCTGTTTGCTTGATTAAAAAACATTTAACAGTTTGGAAAGTTCGAATACAGCCCTTATGACTGTGACTGTAAGCATGTGTGGCCAGTGATGTCCATTCATCTGAGATCAGATAGTGTGTCTTCCCCACTGTGGTGTGACATAACTGCACTGTGAGTCTCAGATGAGGTTTCACAGTTGGCTCCACTGCCACTTGGGTAACAAGCGAGCCCACTTGTGCTTTTCCTGCTATGACAGGAAGACATGTCTGTGATGAAAAAGCTCCATGGATTTATCATTTATATTTTTATCCTTGGCAGCTGGCAAAACTTGGCCATAACTTTTATGTGTCCAGTAGCTACATGTGACTTAAGTTACGGCCATTTCCTCAGCATAAAGTTTAACCTTAGAATGATTTGTCTGATTGTTTCCATCAGCAGTGCTAGAGTACATATAACATGTCTTCTGTCTGTACAAGTAAAATGTTTGGAATTTGTTTCACTCCCAAAAATGCTCTAAGAAGTCAGATACAGGGATTTCAGGTAATACATCACAAGAAGCAGATTACAAGTCAGCCTGGAGGTTGTATCTGCAGTCAGACAGAGAATTTGTTGATCAGATGTCTTCATATTTTCACTTCTCATGGGAAACTCCCCCCGTACTGTTGTGATTAAACTTTGGCAGACTGCTCAGGCCATTCACCGGAGCCACTGCCCATGAAGAATCTCATTAGAGGGGAGGATGGCGTGGGATGTAGTGTCAGGGGCAGAGCCTGCCTCATTTGTTGATATGCCTGGAGGGAGAATTCAGTGGGCGCTAATTTACATGTTGACCATGGCAGCCTTTTCTTTTTATTTTTCTGGAATGAAAAGTTGGAGAATGTGCGTGACCAAAAGTGAATAATGCGAGGTTTTCTGACCACCGTTCGTTTCAGTTTAATTAATCTCTCACCTAAGAGTCCCAAGTAAAATGCAACGTAGGATAGCAAAAAATAAAAATGAACCACCACGCAGTATATTTGAAAGTTGAATTACACACATAATGCAAATGGATCTTCGTTTCTGCGGCAGCCAAAGTGCTGGACAAGTTTTTGGCTTATTTTTGCTCCTGGCTTAATTTCCGCTTTCTCTTTTAACAAATGAATGCTTGTGACACAATGGCTTCCAGACAAAGAGGAACATTCAGTTGCGGGCTTTGTGTGGACTGTAATGAGAAAGCACGATATGACATCCTGAGTAATCTTTTGTGATGTGTGAATTTCTCTCTGTATAATTGTGTCAGACAAGCTTTAATGAGCAGCACTGATGTTTCATTGTTTATGTTTGTGTGTTGTTGGACGTGAAGATTTTTGTTGGATGTGGATGAGAAAACCAAAATCACAATAACTGCACAATCGCTGTGCCCTCAAAATAGTTGTCTTTACTTTTATTGTCCTCCTGCCAGATAAATGGTGTGAAGGAGCTACTAAAAATGTGGGCAATGGTCAGCCACGGACAGCTTGATGTTGTTGCCATGAAAACTATGCAAAAATACAGATCATGGTCCAGTTAAAGCTTGTGTCACATTTTCCTCTGATCACTGCGTAACTCTAGGTTTACTACATTGGCAAACATGTATATGCTATATGCTGATACATAATGTTGTATGACTGCTTGGTTTTAAACACCTTTCAATGCTATTTAAAGTCCCGACATGACTGCTTTCCAAATGCAGACCTCCACTTCGACTCTACCATGATGTGATCATTGGGGTGTCGGGGTGCTATACAACGATGGCAGATTGAAGCTTTAAAGCTGTGGTGTGCAGCTGATTGCACTTGCGCTGCCTCTCCCGTTCCTCCGCCACCCTGCTTGTAACAATCAGACTGCAGCTGATTGACAATATGGACCAAAGCTCAGACTTTCTTACGCTTTCCCGGTCTGATCATGCAAACTTTAAAGATCCAGGAATATTGCATTACTCAGTTATGTTCAGCTCTGGGTTGTTGAATTTAGCTGAATGGAAAAAAAACGTCCAATAACTGATACATAACTGATAAAAAATGTTCTGTAATATTACGTATATTATGTGATATTAGTTTATACTTTGTTTATGGTCGCAAGAAACAAGAAAATTTCTTCTACTTTGTAATGTTCCACCTAGGTTATTCTGAGGCCATATTTTCCTCCATAGACAATGACACGTGCCTGAAATAGGTTTTTAAAAAGGGAGTCTCGTAATTAGGAGATGAGAGCTGTGAAGAAGTGGAGAGTAGATGAGTAAGCCCAACACTGTGTTTGAACAATGTGTCTAGCTGGCAGAGATTTGTGTCTTATGTTACATTTAAGTATTTAATAAACCATCTTTATTTTAATTGGTACTTCATTCGTACTCGCATAAACCAAACTTAGGACTTTATTATGTTGGTGTTTGAAAGTTAATATTAAATAATTGCTTTTTTGCAGGATGTGATTTGCTTTAAAACTGCATGAGAATATTTAGTTTCCTCTGGAAAGCTGCAATCTTCGTGAAAGATTTATTATTTATGTAATTTATTTGTTATTAGAGGTCTCTGTGCCCTGACGGTCTGAAGCTGGTTAATCAGACCTCCTAAATCTCCTCATAGGGAAAATGAAGCAGTGTACTTAATAGTGTGCTTAATGTAAAACCTCCCTGGATCTTTTACTACAGGCAGTGTGGCGTCTGACGTAGGCCAGCAGTGTGAGTCAGCTTTATTTCATCAGCATTAAAGTTATTAACTCCTCTCACAGAGTGACTTTAGATTGTAGCTTTTCTGAAAAAGAGCTCCTGTTTCTGTGATGACCAGGACAGTGGACACAAAAGACGTCTTTGTGTGGATTCAGTTAACAAAAGAAGTGTTTCCAGAAGGTGCTTTGAAATGTCTTTTCAGTTACAGCAGGCTTCCTGTTGGAGAGCTTTTATTTTTGGAAGCCGTTCACCAATTGTACGAGCAGTGAAAGCTTTCTTGTGCTTTTTACACATTTACTACAAACGTGTTACAGCTCACATCAGTTTTACTTGTCATTCAAAATGTGTCTTTGTGTTTTTCTATAAAACAATCCAGGTTTGATTTAGATGTAGTACCAGCCTGCTAGTACAAGAACTTACTGACCACAGAAAGGAAAGAGGCAAATTTATTTCAAGCAAAATTAAAATCCCAACTGGTGTTTCTTTTTTCAATCATGTAAAAAAAAATAAAAGTCATTATAATACAAGTTTTCATTTGTGATATCTTAGTTGATGTCTGCACCTTCGGCAGCTGTTGTTGTGTTGTTGTTGCTTACAGCAGTTCAGCTTGTTGACACTAAGGTCATCGTTGTGTTTTATTCTCAGGTAAAAGAGGCCATGCAGAGAATTCACGACAGGGGAAACATAGGAAAACTCATCCTGGATGTCGAGAAGTCTCCCACCCCTCTGGTAACAACAACATGTTGTGTTTTCCTTGCTGGTGGTAGGAGTGAAGTTATCAGAGAGCACACATCCATAGATGGGACTGTTAACTAGCTGTAGCCCATTTCTCAATAAAGAGTTCTTAAGGTTCAAAGTTTTTTCATTCTACTATTTACAATTTTCACACTGGCGGATGCAACAACACTTTACATCTCTTTACAGTAAGTCGGCTGATGAATTTAAATCTAGCCAAAGTTAACTGTCTGTGTGCCATCTCTTAATATTAAACGTAAAATACAGTTTACAAATTAAACAGGAGATCCAACAGACACTTTATATGTTTAAACTGTCACACTGAACACATTATGAAAGTGTGATTTACAGTTACAGCTTCCACCTCGCTGTATTTTAAACTTATTACTTATTTACCTTACTTTACTTTAGTAAAATTAAAATAAGGAAGTTGGTTTGATTTGATATATCTTGATGTCAGATTATATAAATACTGACAATAAAGAAAAACCCCACATCAAATTAAAGTATTATATGACATTGAGTCAAGGAGGACGAGGAAAGAGGAGAACAGTGGCAGATGGCACTGTACATACAGTACCAGTCTGGAGAAGTTCCAACAAATCCTTGTGGTTTGCCTAATCTTATTTATGAAGCTTCTGCAGAGGTCCGTTTTAAGAACATCAATGGCAAAAATGAGAAGAAAATGAGAAGAATATGATGCGTATGATGGGCTCTCCTGTCTCTGCTTGATTAACCACACTGCACAACATCTGCTGGCTGACTTGCAGTGTGGTATTTGTTGCTGATAGATGGCTACATTTGACATTTCTGATGCCTACTGCACATTTTCAGTCCAGGCAGGGTCATGAAGAGGCAGCGAGTGGGATTTTCCCCCTGTTTTATAGCAGTCGTTTCCATGGCGATCTCATCAAACCTGGAGAAACTGTTGGACATGTGCTCATATTGAAAACATGGGCCCTTCATTCAGCTGTCTGTTTACACATTAACTGTCCTGCTTGGTGTCTGCTAAGATTTATGTACGCCTCTGTTTGTTGCTCAGCGTGCATTTAATGATAATGTTTAACCACTAGATGGCCAGCGACAGCACGGAGACCAGCGAGGCAGGCGAGGAGGAAGAGGAGCCCGAGGGAGACAACGACAGCAAGGAGCGGATGCCTTTCATCCATTAGACACAGCAAACCCCACCGCAACACACCCAGAGACTGGACAGGCTGCACGGCTTCACCACAGAGGAAACAACCACACGCAAGTGTTGTGCAGTCTGTGTGCATGTGCTGTATGCATGTATGCATGGATGTGTGTATGTACAGGACACGCCGTCTGTTACCTATTGTCTTTCAGTTGATTGGTCAAGCAAATGTTTTTGGAGCACATGAAGACTAACAACACTTTTGACAAAATGAAGTGCCATTCTCAAGATAGTGTTATTCTATTGTTTTTGACATAAACATTTATTGATATAAATTGGAGTGTTTTGATGCTTCTGTCCAGGCGAGTGAACCACTTTCTCATGTCGCAGTAGTAGCGTGTAATCCAGTCGAGGTAGAAATGTCTGTGTGTAGATATTTGCATGATATTTTATTCTTAGGTGCCAACCGTGTAATATTATGGACTCACCAGTGCCTTTGAGCGACAAAGATGAGTGTCTCATACTTGAAATGCTTTCCTCTCATGAAGTACGCATTGAACAAACCAACAGCTAAATGTATTATTTAACTAGAAAACAGAAGCGGATATTAAAGATTCCGTGTTTCCCCTCCTAAATTGTATATTCAGGACTCTTTCTAAATTGCCTAATATACACCATGGCGTGTTACATTTACTGTCAGGTCACAAATGTTCGACGGTTCTTACAGAAAACACTGGGATGCAACAGAACAATTTAAATTTCAGGGGGTTGAAATCTGTCAAAATCTCTCATGTATGTGAATACAGGAGAACACGAGATGAATCAGTAAATTCTGTATTGTCTTAGGGAGGATCATAAAGTGGTCAGACTGCAGTCCAGTGTTTGTGGAGTCTCTGCTTCGCTTGTCCGACCAAAGTTGTTTACTTGCTGGTGCCTCACAACAAAAGTGCCATAAGACTCCAACATGAATTATTTTTACAGTGAGCTGGTTCATAAAGGCAGGGTGACTTAGGTTTGAGCGACGCCGTGTATTACTTTATTTAAGTGCGATGCCCTCTGCTTTGCTCCACATCTACGAGTCGTTTGTCTGCCACACACTCACCTGCCACAAATGACTGATTTCTAATGTTTTTATTTCTAATGTATCGAAGTGAATTCAGACCGCGTTGTATGTCGTTTTCACAAGTCCTTTGGCTGCAGTTATCCAGTGTGTTTTATATCGGCTAGTCATCTGAATTATTTATTACGTTACTTGAATTATTCAAATGAAAACCAGAACATAAAAGTATTTTCTCAACTATTAAAACAGTAAAACAACACAGTGTTTTGTAATTACGACAGTATAAGGAATTCAAAATGTATCAACTGACAGCAAAGCTAACAGGAGTGAATGATGGAGAGAGTTTTCTGAAGTGATTAGATTTAGAGACTGATTTCTAGAATTGGAAATAGTGACTGTAGACACTTTGGAAATACATCTACATTTTGATGCCTTTAATGTCACATTAGTTTGTGTCTGTATGTATGAGAGAGTGTATGCTTTTGAGTGTGTGTACTCATATTGCCTTGTAAAAAAAAAAAGAAAGAAAAATGTGTCTAAAGAAGTGTTTAGCAGTGTAGCGTGTTCACAAAACTCCTTAAAAACTATGGTTTACCTGTGGTCATATATTTTTGTCACATTTTCTTTTGTTGTGTACTTTCCTTGAGTACAGTTCTGTTTACTTGAATAAATTTATCTGCAAAGTATTCTGTGATCTGTGTTTCGATTTATTGATTCACCTCCTCCCTGAAGTCAGTTCTTTCCATATTTCCATATTCTTTTAGTACATTTCAGAACATATTCACTGTTTTCATAAATGTATTATGTATGTATGTAATATATATTTTTATTTTTAACTTATGGAATCAGTGAGGCTTTTACCTGAATTCAAATCTTAAGTTCCTCATGTTAAAAATGTTTTTCGGTGCACATCACAGTACATCACATTTCATAATTTATAAGGCAGCACCAGTACACTGCACAATCCTTAGTTTAGCACCAGATGGCATCAAAGTAAGGGTTTTCATACGACTGCACGTGTACTGTGCTGCTGCAGAACTGCTGCAAACTGTGTGAAAGATCCATATATGTGATGTCATGATCATTAACTATTAATGAAACCAGAACTACTGACCCTCAATACAGTGTCTGTCTCACCTTCAACTCTGGGTTTGTTTTGGGTTTTAGAGAGAGGTGTTAGCAGAGACTTCATTGGAAGACGTGTACAAGAATTTGCTAATGCAGCTTTTTTTGCACACTAACTAAACACAGAACTTTGACTCAACACTAAATAAAACGAAATTGTACCATTTCACAGCCATTTACACATTTACATTCACCTGCTGAATGGAACAGCAAACACAAATAATCTGTTTTGATTTCCAGACATAGTTTCTATAATTTTCTGGGAAACAACATGTTCAGAATAATATTTTGCTGTATGTAATGCAACTGCTAAAACTATCACACTTTCAGTTACAACTATGTCTGATTAAAATAATTAGAGAATATTTCATATCATATACAGGGGGTATATGATATTTAGTGCAGCCTTGAATGAAAGTTAATGCTTTGAAATGAACTTCAAGGCTGTAAAATAGTTAAACATACTTTGAGAGAATTTCTATTCTGAGCCCATATACCCAATGTCTTTTCTTATTTAGCTGCCCCCTCCCATCTTTATTCAACATCTCACTCTATAAATAACTTAGCCAGCACACAAGTCTGTGTGATTGAAATGATATCTCCAGTGTATGGGTAGTTCATGGGACATGAATCCTCCATTTCACTGTGAGGTGGTAGTATCTGGTGGTTTTCACGCATGGTGGCACTTTTTTCTGAGTCGTCGCCAACGTGTAACATTATTTTTCACTTGTCCAAGTCTAACATGGGCCTCTAGTGGGACGAGGAACACTCTGTAATAGTGGAGCAGTCGATGAATTTCCAGTTTGTTTGTGAAATGAAAGGGAATACTGCTTAGCGCACCTTGTCCCAAGTAAATATTTATGAAAAGCCAGACACAGGGAGGTCATTATTTCCCACCCCGCCCTTATACCTCTCTCACCTCCTCCTGATGTTTGGACAAAAACAAACAGGGTGGGAGCCAATGCAGGGAGGGTACCCAGAAAGGCACACAGAGGGCCAGTATATATTGAGCCGCCTGCAGTGTTTTTGGTTCCTTTCACAGTAGTACAAGGTGTGCCACTGTGTCCTGTCCTGTAGGACCCACCGGCCTCAGACATGGCACGTCTGGTCCTCCCAGTCTTCCTCGTCCTTTGCCTCTCCTCGCTCCACTTCAGCTCCGGCCGGCCGTCTCGTACCAGGAAGGCCGTGTCCCCTCGGCAGTCCGGAGGTAACTGTGCAGATGCACGTTCAGCAGTAATGTGTTTCCCCACCGCCGACCTTCATCTGACCTGTTTTTCTCGCCTCTTCGTCGAGATCAGCTGCAGAGGATGATGTGAAGTCCCAGCTTGAGAGGCTGTGGCAGGAGGTGAACTCACTGAAGGAGCTGCAGGCACTGCAGACAGGTACAGGAGATGAGAGTAGATCAATGCAGTCTTAGATATGTTTGTTTTAAAGAAGCAAGTGAATAATTCATGGGGAAATGGTTGGCTAACAGTATGTCACTGTTAACTGACACCGGTGAGCTGTAATGAGAGTGTGGAGACTGCTGAGAGATACTTGATAACTTGATCACTGCTGTAGGTTTTTGAACTTCTTGGTCACCAGCAGAGGGCAGCAACACTCATTATGAGCCATAAAGTAAAGGTGTGTACACAAGGAGAGTGTGGTTACATGCACTATAGTTGTAACTTCAGAGTTGTAACAAAAATATGATTGATTTTTAGATTTTTTGTTTTGGTTTTTTTCTTCTTCTTTTTTACTTATATGATTTGATGATCATATAAAAAACTATCAATCTGTTTATTTATAGTTGTTTATGATTCAAGTCTTGATTATATCCCCTTTTACTTTCTTGGCTAATGTATTTGTCTCTCCAGTACACTGCACAATCCCACACTGTGCACTCTATATACTTAAAGTTAACAAATGTGGCTGTATGAATTTCTACAATCTCTGTTAGATGAAAAAGGTGGATTCAAAAAAGTGTTCCTAAAGATTGTTCTTGTTATCTTATGTCCATCATAATTATTTTCCTAACTAAACTAAACTTCTCTAAACTAAACATTGAAATAGTTTTTTAAAAATTACTCCACAGTTCACTCATGCAGTCGGTGCTTTGTATTTTCAGTCTGTCTCCGCGGCATCAAAGCTCACAGGAAGTGTTACCTCACTATTGAGGAGCCCAAACATTACCATGAAGCAAATGAAGACTGCATTGCACAGGGAGGGACTCTGGCAACACCACGGGACATGATGGAGAACAATGAACTGAGAGACTATGCAAAGAGGAGTGCTCCGGGATCCAAGGACTTCTGGATCGGTGTGGCAGACATAGTGAAAGAAGGCCAGTATGTTGATGTCAACAGCATGCCAGTCAGCTACTTCAACTGGGACCGCTCCAAGAAGCAACCCACAGGAACGAAGAGGGAGAGCTGTGTTGCCCTTTCAGTGGTCGCACAGGGAAAGTGGTACGATGAGGTGTGTCGCAGCCTCAAGAAGTACATCTGTGAATATGTCATTCCCTGAAGGAGACAGAGTGGTTGTTGACAGCCTGGTGATCAGTCATGCGGGTCATTCATTAAAATTATGCAAGAAGGTGTTGTTGTCAAATCTGTGCTGATTGTCTCTGTGGTTATTAATTAGATTGCTAATTGACTTTAATACACACAGTAATAGCTGTAATCTTTATAATCAGGTGAAATTTCCTTTTGATAACAGATATCAGGCTACTGGCATTGAATACATGCAAAGTTTCGAATCCTCAGGTGATGGAAGTAGTGCGTACACGAGAGTGAAACAAGAAAGATATCATCTGAACATTTAACTCTGTTATTGGATTTATTGAATTAAAAGGCAGTTTGTACAGTTCTGAATGGTAAGTAATGTTCAATCTTTTGACCGTGAGGCCCGAACAGTACAATGAAGCACTGATGAGGTGAAGGCGCTTGTGCTCCATTTTTTAGAATTATCTCTAACACTACACTCTTGCACAGAAATCATTTCATACTAAAATAATTTAGCACAACAAATTATTGAAATACTGAATGGGGTCTGAACAAACATGTTCACTGCACTGTCACAGCCTGATTGTAAGATTCGTGTGAAAGCATCATAGCAGTGTTTCTGTATGCAATAGAAATATTAACTGTGAAGAACCTATTGGTGTCTTTGATGCATGTTAATAGATGAAAAGCCTATTCCCATGTAAACCTCCTCACTATCCTGGCCAAAACTATGTGTAAATGAATATCTGTGTAATAACATGGTGGATAAATATGAATTGACCTACACATGACCTCTTGCAAGCCTAGCCAGTTGAATGAACGCGTGAATGAAAATGCATCTCTACTTCCTGCCGGGGTTATTGTTCACTTGTATGGGGACAACAAACTATGAGGAAGTTACTCGTACACTTACTTATCCTGTTATAACACGTTACTCTCTGGATGTTTTGATCAGTGACATGTCTCCAGACTCAGCTGTGGCACCAACGCTGAAAAACTTGAAGGCTCTTGCGAGAAAACCATGTGTAATCTAGAGTCAATCCACCTGACTTGTCTTTGGAATGTGAGAGGAAACACAGATCACTAAAATGACCTTGAGCAAACAGAGAAAGAACATGCAAACTTACAGAAAGAGGCTGTTATCAACCATGACCCTACTTGCTGTGAGGTGACAGTGTGAAATATGCACAGACTGATCCTGCTATACTAGCATAAAGTACTGCAGTGTAAAAATATATATAATATATATATAATATATATATTCACATTATATACGGTGCATCCGGAAAGTATTCACAACTCTTCACTTTTTCCACATTTTGTTATGGTTAACAGCCTTATTCCAAAATGGATTAAATTCATTTTCTTCCTCAAAATTCTACACACAACACCACATAATGACAATGTGAAAAAAGTTTTTTGAGATTTTTGTGAATAACTAAAAAAAAGTAAGCCTTTGCCATGAAGCTAAAAATTGAGCTCAGGTGCATCCTGTTTCCACTGATCATCCTTGCATGCACATGGCAGCCCGCCTGGAGTTTGCCAAAATGCACCTGAAGGACTCTCAGACCATGAGAAACAGAATTCTCTGGTCTGATGAGACAAAGATTGAACTCTTTGGCGTTAATGCCAGGCGTCATGTTTGGAGGAAACCAGGCACTGCTCATCACCAGGCCAATACCATCCCTACAGTGCAAGCATGGTGGTGGCAGCATCATGCTGTGGGGATGTTTTTCAGTGGCAGGAACTGGGAGACTAGTCAGGATAGAGGGAAAGATGAATGCAGCAATGTACAGAGACATCCTGGATGAAAACCTGCTCCAGAGCGCTCTTGACCTCAGACTGGGGCGACGGTTCATCTTTCAGCAGGACAACAAGCCCTAAGCACACAGCCAAGATAACAAAGGAGTGGCTTCAGGACAACTCTGTGAATGTCCTTGAGTGGCCCAGCCAGAGCCCAGACTTGAATCCGATTGAACATCTCTGGAGAGATCTGAAAATGGCTGTGCACCGACGCTTCCCATCCAACCTGATGGAGCTTGAGAGGTGCTGCAAAGAGGAATGGGCGAAACTGCCCAAAGATAGGTGTGCCAAGCTTGTGGCATCATATTCAAAAAGACTTGAGGCTGTAATTGCTGCCAAAGGTGCATCAACAAAGTATTGAGCAAAGGCTGTGAATACTTATGTACATGTGATTTCTTAGCTTTTTTATTTTTAATAAATTTGCAAAAATCTCATGTTATGTGTGTGTGTGTAGCAGTCATCTATTCAGAAATAGAAATACATTTAAATTAACCATGAAGGTTGGGAGTCTCTCTCTCCCTCACTTCCTGTTAGGAAAACAGCCCAGTCCGTGCCAAACTTAAAGCACGGACAGACGCCTACAACTCAGGTGATTTGGAGGAGTACAGGAAGTCCAGGTACGCGCTCCGGAGTGCCATCAGCAGTGCGAAGAGACAGTATAGAGACAAAGTTGAGTCTCACTACCAGGGCTCCAACACCAGGAGCATGTGGGCTGGACTTAAAAACTCTTACAGACTACAAAAAGAAGATCATCAGTGCTGAGGTGATATCTGCATCTCTACCTGACGAACTGAACACTTTTTATGCCTGCTTTGAGAGCACCTCTCCAGCTGTGGAGGTGCAAAAGGCTCAGGAGGACCACTGCCCACCTGTGATATTCCAGGGCAGACGTGTGCAGAACTTTTAAAACGGATTAACACACGTAAGGCTCCTGGACCTGACGGCATCCCCGGCCGAGGTCCGAGGTCCTCAAAGTGTGTGCAGACCAGCTGGCAGTCGTCTTTGCAGACATTTTCAACCTCTCACTGCTCCAATCTGTAGTCCCCACATGCTTTAAGGAGACCATCATTGTCCCTGTCCCCAAGAAACCCAAAATCCTCTGCCTGAATGACTACCGCACTACCGTGAGTAGCACTCACCTCCACCATCATGAAGTGCTTTGAGCGGTTAGTCAAATCATTCATCACCTCCTCCATCCCGGACTCACTGGACCCACTTCAGTTTGCCTACAGGCCCAATAGGTCAACTGAAGATGCCATCGCCCTCATCCCTCCACACTGCCCTCTCCCACCTGGACCAGAGGGACACATATGTGAAAATGCTGTTCATTGACTACAGTTCAGCATTCAACACCATTGTGCCCTCCAAGCTCGTCACCAAGCTCAGAGACCTCGGGCTCAACAGCGCCCTCTGTGACTGGATCCTGAACTTGCCTGATGGGCAGACACCAGGCTGTGCGGATGGGCAGCACCACATCCTCCACCCTGACTCTGAACACCGGCGCCCCCCAGGGCTGTGTGCTCAGCCCTCTGCTGTACTCCCTGTTCACGCATGACTGCGTGGCTCCAACACCATCGTCAAATTTGCTGACGACACGACCGTCATCGGCCTGATCACCGGCAACGACGATCGAGACGGCCTACAGAGAGGAGGTCAGAGACCTGACATCTTGGTGTCAGGACAACAACCTCCAGCTCAATGTCAGCAAAACTAAGGAGCTGATCGTGGACTTCTGGAGGAGGCAGAGAGAGGAACACGCCCCCCTCTCCATCAACGGGACTACTGTGGAGAGAGTCAAGCAGCTTCAGGTTCCTCAGAGTTATCATCAGCGAGGACCTCGCCTGGACTGGACTCATCACACTGACTTCATCACAAAGTCAACCAGACAACGGCTCTTCTTTCTCCGCAGGCAGCGGGAGACTCAACATGGACTCCAAGGATCCTCTGCAACTTCTACAGGTGCACCATAGAGAGTATCCTGACTGGCTGCATCACCGCCTGGTACAGCAGCTGCACCGCCCTCAACTGTGAGGCTCTCTACCAGGACGGAGCTGCCATCCATGGAGGACCTCTCTACACCCAGCGGTGTAGGAGGAAGGCCACCAAGATCATCAAAAGACCCCAGTCACCCAGCCACAGACTGTTCTGTCTGCTGCCGTCTGGTTCTCAGCAGCATTCTTGCCCGAACCACCAGGCTCAGGGACAGCTTCATACCATGCAGGCCAAAATACTTTTAAACTCTAAAAACAATAATACCTTCAATCAATCAATTTTCAAGTTGCATATTTTCTTAGTTGTAATATCCACCCATCTTCTAAACCTGCTTATTCTGAGCAGGGGTGCTGGAGGCAGGGTACACCCTGGACTGGACGCCAGTCGCAGGGTGGGACATTGAAGGACAGACAACCACTCACACCTAGGGGCACTTTAGAGTTGCCAATTAACCTGCATGTCTTTGGATTGTGGGAGAACACAGGCACAGGGAGAACATGCAAACTCCACACAGCAAGGGCCTGCCTCAACCAGGGATTGAACCCAGGACCCTCTTGCTGTGAGGCAACAGTGCTAACCACTATTATTTAGATCTATATTTTTATTATTATTGTGCTATTATTTATTTCTTTATTTCTATATTTTTATTTTTTTATATATTTTAATCTATTTTCCCTTGTTTGAGTGTTTTATTATATCCTTAAGCATGGTTGTAGGGAGCAAGAGACTTAAGAATTTCATTGGCAATGATTTCATGTTGTTATTGTTGTGCAATGACAAATCAAATTCTTGAAGTCTTGAAGTCTTGAAGCCTAAAATGCCCCAAAATATACCCTGTTACAGATATACAAATCAGTTAACATCTGTGGCGTGGCCCTAAATGAGCAAGTCATTAACCACCTGTCCCTCCCCTGTCTGTCTGCACTGTGTACAGTATTACTATGATGGCCACAGTTTGTAGAGTGGCAATTTGATAAAACACAAATTTATCTTTGCCTCATGCATGATATGAATGGAAGTAAAATAAAGGTTGTAAAACCTTTATTTTGATATGGGAGCCTCAACATCAGGTAATTAAGTGGGAGGCATCCGATGGCCCTTATAATGTCAGTTGAAGGTGTTTTTTTTTTTATGTTGTAACATTTTTTTAAATAATGAATCCATCTAATAAACTAATGAAACTGGCACCTTAGGGGGACACTGAGTGCCTGCAGCTCTCAGGCATTAGTCTGCTTGGGGTTATTACAAGCCGGGTGATGCAGATGATTACATTCTTAAACATTATGATAAAGTAAAACACTTCTATAAAAAACAAATCAGACCGTGATCTCACCCTGGTTAATTCTGTCAATCCTTAGGAGTCAGGGGCTATTTTGGTTGTTTGTGAATAGTTTTGATCTTTCCCCTTAAAAATGTTGACTATGCCAATGTTGGTGT
This sequence comes from Scortum barcoo, assembly GCA_023238725.1. Lineage (NCBI taxonomy): Eukaryota > Metazoa > Chordata > Actinopteri > Centrarchiformes > Terapontidae > Scortum > Scortum barcoo. The sequence continues at coordinate 28,122,512 of CM041531.1, forward strand.
GTTTTTTTCAGCACAACATAACCTGTGAGACTTGACAATTATTTTTCCACTTTGACTGGCTGTACTGGAACACCTGATGTCATCTGGTCACGCCGGTGTGATCAGGGACCTGGAAGAGTTTATTATCAATCATGAAACCAGGTTGTGCACTTCACTCAAATTAATCTTTCCTAATTGTTGTGATCAGATAGAGAGCAACCCATTATTCAAAGTGAAAGCAAACTGACCCACAGCTGACCTGCATCTCACACACACACACACACACACACACACTCTCTCTCTCTCTCAAACAGAGTCTCACACACGCTCTTTCTCTCTCTCACACACACACTCACACACACACTCATTGTCTCTCACACACAATCACTTAACCATTAACGCCATGTATTATGTTGCTTTTTTAGTGCGTGTCTGTCACCTCTGTCCTTTTAATCACACACACACCGCCGACGTCATCCCTCCCCGCACACATCACGCACGCCCGTCTGGACTGACTGTGACGCCACAGCTCTCTGAGTGAAGTCTCGCGGAGTGAAAACAACCGGCCATTTTTCTCTCCCATTTTTACAGCAGGGACACTTTGTGCTCGGGCACCAATCACTTTGACGAGCCTACAAGTTTCAGTTCCTCTCAAAACAAGTTTGCTTCTGTCATCCAAACTTCCAAACAAAGCGGGGCACAAACCATGTCTGCGCGCGCCGCCGCAAAGTTTTCTCGCTGACATCCGGATAGATGCTGCTCGTCTAAAAACTGTCGCACAAATGGAAATGGTGCCAAGCGAGGACAACCAGTTCGTACCCAAAGAGGTGAGAGGCTGCACCGGGCTCAGGGGCGTTAGCTGGCACCCTCCTTATAAAGACCACGCTGTTTTTTTAAGTGGCACAAAAGTTTGGGAGTTTGCAGTCTCGGTGTTTCATTTGGAGGCTAACTCTCGGCTGCTAACAGTTAGCTTAACATGGCCTGTCGCGGCTAACAGCCGGCTAACGGCTAGTTTCACTGCGGCTCACACAAACTGAGTTTATGAAGGTTTATCACAAATATCATCGTTGTTATATAACATTTGAGTCTGTCCCTCTAGTTGCAATAAACTCCTGAGGTTGACATTATGTTAGTCCCCCTCCAAAAACAGACGACATTTGTCAACATTACTTAGCTACTGTTAGCATGTTAAATGGCAACAACTCCAGCTAATCTAGATGTTTGTGAAGTTGCTAAACCAAAGTAGCTCCATCAATAGACATGCCCTGCAGGATTGAAGAAGCTGACACCCAACAATGTTAGTTTTAAGAACAGTATTCACACTTTCTTTTCTGTGTTTGCAGACTTATTTTGAATGAAACTTACAGCTTTAGTGTGACTGAATGTTAGCAGGTCAAATGAAAGCTAATGTTAGCGGATTTGCTCGTGTAGGTGCAGGTGTGTGTGTATGTGTCTCGATCGACACAACATTAGCGTGATTTTAATGCTTCTGATGGTGGCATTAAGATGTTTGCCCTCCCTCGGTTTGTCATGATGATGAGTAAACTTGTGCTTGTTTATCCTGTCATGTTTATCTCGGTGGTAGCCGGTCGTACTGGACCCCACAAATAAAAACAATATGATCTATTATTAATCCACCGTAGAAATGTTAGAAATGAATCCAGCCTCTTGTTATTTATTGTCAGCAGATTGTAATTTTGATACTGACATGTTGGCTCAGTGTGATTTCTGAAGGCCACTGCTGGCATGGCAGTCGTGTTCATGTGTTATTTCACACTTATGTTTATCTATAAGGTCGCTACACGTTATTTGGAGTCCAGTTTTTAATGAATGGTGTTTTATTAGAGCTCCTTGACTGCATTTACGTCCGCTGCAGAGCCGTACGTCATGCACCTGACGTCACCCGTTGTTATTAGGTGCTAGTGGATAAATTATATTTGCACTGAACCTTTCCTTTTGAATACATTTAGGAGTTATATATTTAGTCTTGATATAGCTTTAGCTGCACAACGTATGAATAGATAAAAAGCAGCTGACCTAGCCTTTGTTGTAACCCAGAGGAGTGACTTGATCTTGTGAGGAGGAAATAAATAGCTTTCTATTATTTACTTTTCACTTTGGTAGCAAAGCAGGAATGTTTTCTAGACCCTCAGATTTAAGTTAAGTTTAAGTTAGATGGTGAATTGTTTGAGAATTACATCATTACACACCGTGCTCTGCATATTTCATATTGAGCCATGCAGTCTGAAGGAAATACGTGATGTTGTTTATGCAACATAAGGTTTAAACCTCATTGTTTTGGAATTGTTACATCAAATCTTAATAATCATTTTAAAATTCATTTAATGCATATGATTAACACACACTGGCCTGAACGATGCAAATAAGGAAGAAAACTCCCCTTGTTGTCGTCCTGCTTGAAGCCCTGTTGTTACTGCATTAACAGTGATTTTCCTGTGGTTAATTGATTCCCCCAGCCCCTCCAACAAAATAATGAAATCAGCTTACCATTAAGATAAACATGAGACTGTCCTTTAGGTCTGTGGACATGCTGGTAGGACAGGAACATAAAATCTAGTGAAATATCAATTACAGTTGCTGAAATCAGTGGCAAGGTTACAAATTATTGACTAATGCTGTGGGAAAAGTCATGAGCTCAAGTTTAGGTAGGCTAGTGTTGGTAACCTAAGCTGCGTTTGGCGTTCAAAGTGGGTGGATGGCAGTGGTGCGGCGTCCTGGGATACCAGGAGTCACTCAGGGCTCTCTGTTGATGCCATGGGCCCAATTAAAGGAAAGATTTGTGAGGAGAGACGCCCAAATGATAAGCACAGTCACACATGCAACCCTGTAACGTTAAGGTGGGTGGCCACTGAATGGTTTTGTGTTGGCAATGGTCCTCCCGTGGAGATTCATGATAACAAAATCTGTCTCATACATCTGTAGCCTCCATTTACACTTCATCACTCTATACGCTATGTGTGGATTCAATAGTTATATGATTAAAAAAATATATATATTTTGACATTTAGCGACTGTAAAAATGTATTCCATGAACTATGACACTGAGAGCTGCAACATTAAATGTGTACTGGTAAATTATGATTATGCCTCTTGTTTGATTTAGTGTTGTTTCACAGCACTTTCTGTTTCTTTTTTAAATTACATCTATTTTATTTCATTATTCATTTTCAAAGTCCTTCACAGTATTTAGTTTAATTTCAGCTGTTAGATGAGCAACATGATTTGAAAATGACAAAATAAACAGAGTTTGAACTGTAGTTAACTTGTTTGAAAAAATAGTATTTACGATGGTATGTAGATATTATTGGCATATGTTTATGCTGTTGTCATTAAAAGAATAACAAGGATTATCTTGGTTGTCGAGCTGCATTGTGACTTGGCAAATTGCCTTTTGTTTTACATAAAGACATTCGTGGTTAATTATTAATTTTTATCTGATAGTTTCTTCCACAGAGAAATTGACTTTCTATTTTGCTACCCTGTGAGGTGGGAAGTGTGTAGCATTATGTATGAATAAAGTTAAAGGAGATTAATACTTTCCTATTGATCTGTTTTGTTTGTACAAGTCACAACAAGACTAAAACAAACAGGCTATGAACACGTGATGTTTGCTCCCACTGTTAATAGATTTTGTTGCCGCCACAGGAGTTTCCCACTGCTTTAGTTTAAATGTTTCAGGGTCTTTTCGATTTAGCCTCATCACAGAAAGATGACAGAGAACTGATCCACCTGTTTTATGTTTGACTTTGTTCAAGTAGAAGCTGAAGTTGTCGTCCTGCAGTCCTCCTCTGTAGTTTTCACATTTCTTTTGCTTTCACTTTCAGGCTGCTAGCAGTCTCTGAACAAATCAGCAATTGCAGGTTGCTAATTTATTTTGTTGAGCCAGCGGAGGTTTAACAGTACATATTTGTAGTGACAATCAAATGTTCATTGTCGTCTCCTCATCTCATCCACCGCTCTCATGCCCCCATAGAGTCACCAGCCACTCTCACCACTTCCCAGAACCATTTTTTGGATACAGCTGTCCATCCAAATCTGTGGCTGGTTACTTGCCAAAGTGCCTGGTTTAGTTGATAAATGTGCCATCCACTGTAAATTATATTTGAATTATAATATTGACTGTTGTTAATTTCACTACCTGCTTCTCTGTCCTGTTGTAAGTGCTCGTGTGCGTGCCATGTGCAATCATAGTCACATTACATTTCACACCATTATAGCCTGTAATTATTTTTGTGCCATTTAGAATCAGTTACAGCTGTGAAAGAAATGCCGTCTGTGCTTTGCAGTACCTGTGGTTTCATGTCAGCACCTTGTGATTATATCCACGGTAAAAATAACCTTTAATCTCATAATATACTTGTGTGTTGTCAGCTGCAGCTTCTTTATAGGACCTGTCAGTCACATTTTGCCAAGATCACAAACCTCACAGAGAGCCAGCAGAAAAACAGGAATATCTTGAATATATTCCTGTAATTATCGCCCCTTTCATCAGCCAGGAGGTCGGTTTGCCAACCAAACAGTGGTAGGTGAAGGCCTACAAGTGAGCCACATTTAGCCTAAAGGTGGTTTTTGAGGGTAATAATAAAGATATGTTTTACAACGTATTGCCCTTACTGTGTTTGTTTTTAAGTTGTTCTTCACCCCAACTATCTCCGTGTATTATTAGGGTGTGTTTTGGAGTTGCAGACAGACTATATTTGATGAGATGAAGAGGATTTCTCAGGTAGCAGTGCCTTGCGTGTGTGTGTGAGTGAGAGTGCTCACGATGAAGCATGGTGTTACATGGATGCATGAAGTCGCACGGTGATGACCGTCATACTGGACTAATTCATTCAGCAGGAGTCAGCTTCACAGACTGCAGCTTATAAGATACTTGCAGTGAAATGATGGTCATCTTTGCTCAGCACTTTAACTAGAAAACACACATTTCTGAAAAGTATGACATTTAAGGTGGGATACCATTTGAAATTTAGATACCCACATTAACATACCAATACAGAACTTGTTTGGTAGTGATTCTAAAAGGCTATTACTTTACTGAGCAATAACATTTTTGTCTAAAAATAAGCCAAACATCTCAAATGCATCAGTGGTAATGTGGTCTAAGGAAAAAAAAATCTGTTAGTGATAGAAGTACCTAATTTAATTTCAATTTATCCCTCTTAGCTTGATAGCTTATCAAATGAAGCTTCATAGGGTTATTGCAGTTAGATGTTGACTTTCTCAACTCCTGTTTTATTAATTGTTCATGCAGGACTTTAAGTCATTTAAAATGTCGGACACTTTGTAGTCACTAACACCTGAAGCTGGCCTGACCATCATCTCTGCATGTTGGGTTACGTTAGTGCTTGTTGAATGAACCCTTTTTGCTACCTCTGTTTTTGATATTAGCTTTCAGTCTGCTTACCAGACCAATTAGAAAACAAACCAAAGGGAGTGTTCAGATGAGAAAATGTTTCGCTGTGTCTGGAACTCCTGCTCCTCCGAAAACGGTTTACACTCTGTATTATACAGATAAAACGAAGCATGTGTCAGCATTTGCATGGCCTTGGGTTGTTTGTTTGTTTTGTTTTTTTTTTTTAGAACACATTGGGGACAGTTCAGGAGAAATTTGACATCATGTCCATGTATTTCCGGTTTTGAAATCGTAACCGTAGATCAGCGACTTGTCCGGACTTGTGCAGGAAAGTTTCTAGCTACTTGAAGAGTCTCAAGCAAATTCCTATGAAGCCTTAATGAATCACAGTGACTGAGGAGAGAATGTGAGCGACCTTTAAAAGGCTATCATTGCTGGATTTAAGCTCCTGCATGTCGTCAGCACATCGGTTAATGTTTTATTGTGAAGAATACCGTTAGTTTCTATGATTGGCATGAAAATCCAGTAAAAACATTACTGTCTAGACAGTTTCAGTTTTATGGTCCTTCTAGTTTATATAATCATAATGACGAATGCTTTTCATCATCATCAGACATAACTTACTGTTGAATCTGTGAATATATATAAACTCCTAAAAGAATAATCTCAATATCATATGAGATTTTCCAAAACTAGTGTCAACATGCTGCGTGATTTTTAGGTAGAGATACCAAAATAAGTCATTTTTTGGATACCTTATTTTGAGGAATAGAAAAGTGATTTTTCTACAAAAGCTTTTGAGGAGAGAAGCTTATATTCTCAAATGAAACTCTCAGATTAAAGGAAAAAGTAAACAAGATTACAAATCTGACCAGATATTCTATTCCAGTTTTGGATATTTTCTTTTTCGATGCTCTAAAACAGTTCAGTTGATAAAGTCTTATTATGGTTCAATGTTAAAATTTTCCAGTTGTTGAAGAGCCAGTTGCAAAAAAGAATAAAACTTCCTCTATTTGGGATTATTTTTGGTTTAAATCACGTGGAGCCAATGAGCCGATCGATATCTGATATGTAACAAGGTCACTGAAGCATGACATGGTGGTATTGTTTTTCTTTTTGCGTGTTTCTGATGATAACATTTGTCAAACAGCTTTACAAATGTTCTAACCGTATGCATACCTTTTCACTAGTGCATCATGCTTATAAAACAAAATACAGAATGAAAACTTAAATTTAGCCAATACATACATGCTAATGTTTTTCCCTGTTCTTGTTGATTTGCAGATCCAAAATGCAGCAGAAGAGCCCAGAGTGCTGTGTATAATTCAGGACACCACCAGTGCAAAGACAGTCAATGAGAGGCTCACCCTCAACCTGCCTGCCTCCACCACCCTCTCCAAACTCTACAAAGATGTGGCCCACAAAGCTGGATATGTGAACGGCACGTTTGAGCTTGCCTGGGGAAATACGGCAGACATGGTTAGGAAATGTATAAATCTAGAAGGTCACCATTTTTCTGCTGACAAGTGATAATGTTTTTTTCGCATAAACCCACATGGCTATTGGTGTAATTGTCAGATCTCAACTGAGTTACGGGCTGAAGCTTTGTGATTACCCCCAAATTGAAAGGTTAAGTCGAGGCGGTCGTCCATTGTTGGGGTTACAGGGTTTCATCACGATGCTAAGGTGGCATGTCATGTAAAAGGGTGTTTCTTTTGTGTTCTTGAAACTTGAGGTTTGCATTCAGTGGAAGCCCTTTTCCTGACTGACAGACAATGGCAAACAACATAATGTGGCAGGGAAAGCTCTGTATTTATATGATAGCTTAGGTTTGCATGGTAAAAGCAGCACCATTCTAAATTTTTAAAAACTAACAATGGATCAAATTACTGTTTTTTAAATTTTTTTTTAGTGTGCAAATTTGGACACACAACTCCAAGTCTAAACTCTAAAATCTGTTGCTCTGTGTACAATGATACAACTAAAAAAAGGATTAGTGATTGGACAGACCACATGCGAGTTGACTCAGTGCTTCTTGACGGATGATTTGAATCATTGATGTTTATAATGAACACACTTTACATTACCTGCCCTGAATCAAACGGCAGACAGATGGAGTTGATGGCTAATTGGTAAATATAGTCGAGATTTAGGCCCTAATCAGCCAGGTGTTTCCCTCAACAGAAGAAATATTGAATTTTGAACGTATTATTTGTCAGGTAGCCAGAAACACAATTCTAAGTGAATGCTGGATGTTTGAATATGCAGTTGTTTTGCTAATATGCTCAGAAACAAGATTAGGAAGTCCTAGTATGTCAATGCTGTGTATATAAATGTGTATAAAAAATAAACATGTGCAGCTTTCAGGTTTACGTTTTGGTTTGGTGTAGCTGAGCTCAGATAGAGTTCATTGCAGTGACTCCCAGCCTGTGTTTCAGTGTTTCTGCTGTTCACGTATCCTCCACTTAGAGGTTGGTGTTAGGGGACACACATCTACACTTGAAGCGCAAGTCACCATATCATGACCCCACTGAAGCTGATAATGGTGGAGATATGTTTGAAAGCCAGACATTGTCAACTGGTGTGTCTGTTTTTTATGCTATCAGTGTTCAATGGATTTTGTCACACCATTGTTCTCTGCGACAAAGAAAACAGTGTATGTAAGAGCAGTGTTGCTAAGAGAGAGAACTCACATTTAGCTCGGGAAAACTAGACTGAACGCAGTCTTAATGTGCTCACTCTGTGTTGACTCTGAGTTTGTCCTGTGTTGTGTATGTTTGTGTACATACTACTGCCTTTTCTTAAATAAGCACAGGCTAATCCTGCTGCTGACCCAGGCCAAAGCCCAGGTGCTGTGTCTGTTGTTATCTCACTGAGTAGGTCAGTGGATTAAGCCACTGCATGTTTCCACTGCAGCACTTCGTTTGCTTGTCCTCAGCTTGCCCAGGAGAAAGACAGAACGTCTTCTGCTACGTAGCATCGTTCACATGTTGGCTTCAAGCTACTTTCCTCGTACACGACAATACAGGGAGTTTTCTGAGAATGAGTTCAGAGGGAATCTAAATCTTCTTGTGAGTTCATCCAGTTTGCAGCCTGTAGGAAACTACTTGTATTGAATGTTTTACGGCTGTTTTTTCAGGGACTGTTGTTGTCTATTCATGTGATTTTTTGTTTTGTTTTTACTCTGACTCCCTCAGGCACCACTGGACCACAGCAGTGAGATGGCTCTCTCAGATTCTGGGTTTGAGCCTGGTGGGAAGAGGAATTTCCTCCAGATTACAGACAAAGATGGAGAGCAGCCCCAGATTACATCTGTGAGTGGCACAAGAGTGTCAAAATTAGTTTCTTAATTTCTTAAATAATGTATTAAAAGTAGACATTTTTTGTTGTTTGGTCTACTGCTGTGATATTGGTTCTGGAGACTAAAGGAATTTTATTAAAATATATTGTTAATGTGTGCAGGATGAGTCAGGAACAGCAGATAGCAGTGGACTGGATGACAGCTCCCAGGAGCGTTTTATTGGGCCTTTACCAAGAGACAGCACTGCAGGCTGCAGTGGTGACTACAGCAGCCCCTCTTACTCCTACTCGTCCATCCTCAACAAATCTGAGACAGGTGAGGTTTTGTCTCCTGTTGAATATGTGACATCACTCCTTTCATGTAACCCCAACCGACCTCTTACTTCCTCTCTCTGCCTCCCTCCTGTAGGTTACGTGGGCTTAGTCAACCAAGCGATGACCTGCTATTTGAACAGTCTTCTACAAACACTGTTCATGACCCCAGAGTTCAGAAATGCACTCTACAAGTAAGGAAATTTGCTTGTGGAAGTCTTTGCAAAGTTTTACTTGTGAGGAATAACTTTTTAAATTCCTTCTGCAACTTCCGTCCAACTTCAGCTGGGAGTTTGAGGAGTCCGAGGAAGATCCAGTCACCAGCATCCCCTACCAGCTGCAAAGGCTGTTTGTTCTGCTGCAGACAAGTAAGAAGCGGGCGATTGAAACCACTGATGTGACGCGGAGCTTTGGTTGGGACAGCAGTGAGGGTGAGCATTTGTACTCTCCTGTGACTAGACTCACATGGCTTGTGTGCGTGTTTGTGGGAGGAGAGACCACGTGCCGTTGCATTTGCACACTTAATTAAACTTTTTGCGCTTTTTGTTTTTAGCTTGGCAGCAACATGACGTCCAGGAGTTGTGCAGGGTCATGTTTGATGCCCTGGAGCAGAAATGGAAGCAGACAGAGCAGGTAAGAAAAGTTTTCCTAGAATTAGGACAACAAAAGTAGATTCAGCAGCCAGTCTGAGCCCCCCCCCCTCGCCTTAACAATGGAAACAAAAGGGCTACTGTGGGAAAAGTGGAATGGGCCAGTAAGCCTCAGGGTTAGCTGTTTCTTATCTCAGGAGTGAGTTATAAACTGCAAACACTTTACCCAGTGTGCGTATGTACGGCCATGTGGTCTGTGCACATGAGTTCCTCGTTAGCACGAAATGAACGCATGTGATTGACATTAAAAATAACACGTTACTGTAACTTATTATATTTTAGTTTACTCTTTTTAATACAGTTTTACAGTTTAAATGAGGATTTAAAAGTTGAAAACAATAATCTGGTTATAGGAGAACTGTTGAAGAAAAATCTTCATAAGTCATCTGAAGTGATTTATTCATGCCCCAGTCTAGAATTTGGATATACATACATATTTAGCCATGTTGGTTTACTGTTGAGTCTGTGAGAATAGTTGTTCTGTTGATCCACAAATGACATTATACAACTGTTTTCACAGTCTTGAGTAGCACTCCCTATGACTAGTGAACTGACCTTAAATGTAAAATCCTCAGAGATCCCCATAAATGCTAACATAACATGCTGTCATATGTGATGAATTGTATAACTGGGATAATGACGTACATTTTTGGATGCACTCCCATAACATTAACTTGTACTCACAAGTACAGGACCACCCCATAAAAGACAAATCAGTTTTTGATTTTGGTAACAACATAGCATTTTCTTCCTTTAGACCAAACTTTTTGAATACTTTGACTTACTGGTGGTTTTAACTTATAGTAAAGTTATTTTTAAATGTATTTAAAGTAGCAGTAGCAGTATTTTTAATCCAACCAACCATTTTGGTGCGCAGGTGGTGTCACACAGAATTAACTGCACATGGGTAGCAGGAGGAGATAAACTTGTAGCCCAAACAAATGCGTTATTGTTACAAGTGAAAAATGGCTGAGTAGGCCTGACTGTCATGCCTCCATATCCCCAGGCTGACCTGATCAACCAGCTGTACCAGGGGAAGCTGAAGGATTATGTCCGTTGTCTGGAGTGTGGCTACGAGAGCTGGAGGATTGATACCTACCTGGACATCCCTCTTGTGATCAGACCCTTCGGAGCCAGCCAGGCCTATGGCAGTGTGGTGTGTTTCCCTCCACATTTCCATTGTTTAAACACTTAACACATTTGCAGCAAGACTTAACACTTATTAGCACTTTGTGATTCACACTTACATCGAGGCTGCTTTGAATTCAGGACTTGATGCACATTTAAAAACAGTTAATGGCCATTTAATATTTCAGCTTTTATCTAAAAGTACTTGAAACTATTTTTTTCCCTCCAAAACAGGAAGAAGCTTTGCAGGCCTTTATCCAACCAGAAACTCTGGACGGACCCAACCAGTACTTCTGTGAACGCTGCAAGAAGAAATGTGACGCCAGGAAGGTGAGCACACTGAAACTGTCATGGGAGTCGTGTTCAGTGCAAGGCAGTAATTCTGCTATTGACCTGTCGGACTCTCTGACAAATTCTTCTCCACACAGGGTCTGAGATTTCTGCACTTTCCCTACCTGCTGACACTACAGCTGAAGCGGTTTGATTTCGACTACACCACTATGCATCGCATCAAGCTCAACGATCGCATGACTTTCCCTGAGGAGCTCGACATGAGTCCCTTCATCGATGTGGAAGATGAGGTGAGAGCAGCAATGGCAGTACCTGCTTTCATCACTGTCTGATTTTTCAAAAAGATACTTGTAGTTTTTAGCTACTCAAGATATAGATACATCATATAAACAATGTTTTACATTACGATGTTTTTGAAATGGTCTCATCTCCAGAAGTCACCTCAGACGGAGAGCTGCACTGACAGTGGAGCAGAGAATGAAGGTAGTTGCCACAGCGACCAGATGAGCAACGATTTTTCCACAGACGATTGTGTGGATGAGGGCATCTGCTTGGACAGCACCGGCAGCACAGAGAGGGTGCTGAAGCCAAAGGTAATCCTAGTGACCACTCACAATGTTGTTGATAGGTATTGATCTCCTTGGATTGTTAACTGTGTGTAAGCTCATATGACCAGGGGTGTCCTGAGCAAGGTATTATGGCCCTGATACGAATCTGGCTATCTGCTGAGTTTGTTCCGATTCCTCTATTTACCTGACTGTTGACACATTGAAATCACTTCTCAAACTCCGGCTGCAAAGACCACCACAAACTCAACAAGTTTTAGTTTGGCTCACCATCAAGTTACTCACAGAATTAATTAATTAGCTGCTTCCTGGATGTTTTTGTATGCTGCTCTTTGCTAACAAGAAGAGAGATAACAGCTTCGTTAATGCCTGAGCTGACGAAGCAATCCATGTTATCAAATTGTGTGTCGAAACAGAGTCCATCATGAGTATGATCAAATCATATTTCACTGAGCAAAATCCTTGTAGTGTAGAACCTTGATGTCATTAAGCTGCAGCACCAGCGGGCTGATCTGGACAAAGACACAGTAGAGTTGAGCAGAAGAAGTATCCGTATTTTATTAGCTTCATTTTAGTTTATACTGATGCATTAAAATATGCCTGAGTCAGCCCTGATACCGATACTTGGTATCAGCTGGAGTTATCCCTACTTATGACCAATACCAGCTACATCCAGGGGAAAAATGAAAGGAAAACCTTGAAAGCATGCGTGGGGAAATGCTGGATGCTTTCATGCTGGATATGTGGGGTTACCGAATGACCAGAACAAGTTATTCCAGAAAAGCTCGAAAGTGATGCTTTACTTCTCAGGTTTTGTTACATGAGATGTGTCTTCCATTGATAATGTATACTGTATTTTCTAGATGATGACCTAGCCAACACTTTACAGGTCATGGTGGTTTTCGTAATATAAAACTGAGTGCTGCGCAGCACCTCCTCTCTGGGCATGTTTTCCTCATTTGTACAGGCAATGTTGCGTATTAGATGTCACTGTAGCTCTGTAAGTCTGGCACATCTTGAGGTTATGTCTTCCGTTACAAGTAGACATCCTGTCACTGACCCTGCATGTTAAGCACCAACAAAATACAACGTCACCATTGCTTTTGTCTGAACAATAAGATTTTCCCTCCTTTCCCCCCTCAGAGTTTGCTGACCTTTGAGCTGTTCTCCGTCATGGTCCATTCCGGGAGCGCTGCGGGCGGTCACTACTACGCCTGCATCAAATCCTTCAGTGATGGCCAGTGGTACAGTTTCAACGACCAGCACGTTAGCAAGGTCAGCCTCAGCCCTTCAGTAACCTGGTTTGTCCTCTTACAGCACTTAAATGTCGTGCAGAATAAGTCACCATCAGCGTTAGTCATCAGTTTGTACTTCTACCAAACACAGCAAACCATTTTGACACCGTTCTTGGCATTAAAATGGTCCGTTGAATCATTGTCTGAACTTTTCTTTGCATCTCTGTTGGGGCAGATCACCCAGGATGATATCAGGAAGACATATGGGGGGTCCTCAGGGAGCAGAGGCTATTACTCCAGTGCCTTTGCAAGGTCAGTTGGGTTGACACACATCACATGCCTACAGTACATCAGCACAGGGGGTACAATAATAATGAACTGGGCCTGTTATACATTTGTGTTCAAAACAAATGGCAGCTTGTTTTAAGACTGACGACTGATCTTTTTCTCCCTACAGCTCTACAAATGCATATATGCTAATTTATAGATTGAAAGATCCCTCAAGGAATGCAAGTAAGACATTAATTCAATTACATCTGTGTTAATTTTGATTTGTATTACTAAGGTTACCTTAACTCAGTGCCTTGACTAAGCCTCAATGTGCACCCTGTTTGCTCTGTCTGCAGAGTATTTAGCTGCTGAAGACTTCCCAGAGCACATTAAGACTTTGGTTCAGAAGGAGAAAGAGTCTGAAGAGCAGGAAAAGCGGCAGAGGGAGATTGAGCGTAACACTTGCAAGGTACGTTTCTCCTGCTCCACTTCTGAGATCATCAGTCGATGCCTCTGTTTTAAAACAAGGTGAACTATCACTGCGCTCTTTTGCTCCTTACCTTCAGATAAAGCTTTTCTGCATGCATCCAGTGAAGATGATGATGGAGAGCAAGCTTGAAGTACACAAGGACAAAACTCTCAGAGAAGCAACAGAGATGGCCTACAAGGTTTGTGGTTTTTATTGTTTGTCTTCAGGATTAGACTGTCCAACAACATAGCTAACCACTGTGTGTTCTGCACCTCAGCTGATGGAGCTGGAGGGAGCGGTCTCCCTGGACTGCTGCCGCTTGGTAAAGTACGATGAGTTTCACGAGTACCTGGAGCGTTCCTACGAGGGTGAGGAGGACACACCGATGGGCCTGCTGCTGGGGGGAGTCAAGTCCTCATATATGTTTGACTTGCTGCTCGAGACCCGCAAGCCAGAGCAAGTGTTCCAGCCTTACAAACCCGGAGGTCAGTAGCCTGTCTGAAAAATGTACATTATCATCTTGTTTTACAGTGTCGTGCTTGGTACTGCGCAGGTAATTGTGTTACTTTTTAAGTATGATTAAAGCCCATGTAGAGTGTGCATGATGATGTAGACTCTGATGCTTGGGAGTGAACTGATTGATTGCATGCCAGTGATAGATTTAAATGTATAAATGGTCAGAATAGCAAGCCAATATGTGCTTTATATCTTTGCATCTGTCTGTTCCTGATCCTACAGAGGTCATGGTGAAGGTTCATGTTGTGGATCTGAAGACTGAGACCATCGCCTCTCCAATCAGTGTTCGAGCGTACCTGAACCAGACGATCACAGAGTTCAAACAGCTTATTGCACAGGTTTCCCACTCTTCCTTTCAGTACCTCATCTTTTTAAGTATAAACGCAGAACATGGTGTAAAATAAATCCTGTGAGAATGTGAGATCAGTCTGGACTTCATGCTTATGTGTCTCTTCCCAGGCCACAGGGCTATCTGCAGAAAATATGCGTGTGGTCCTGGAGCGCTGCTATAATGACCTCCGCCTCCTGTATGTCCCAAACAAGACACTGAAAGCCGAGGGGTTCTTCAGGAGTAACAAGGTCCCTACATTTTCTTTTAATGTTTCTATGTCTTTCCGTTGTGTTGGGTCAGTTTTGTGTGAAAATCTACTTCTGGACAATATTAAGTTTGAAATTTTGTGTTTTTCATCAGGTTTTCGTAGAGAGCTCTGAGTCGACAGATCATCAGGTTGCTTTCACTGACTCACTCTTGTGGAAACTGTTGGATCGTCACGGGAATACGATCCGACTCTTGGTCTTGCTGCCTGAGCAGTCACCTGGCACCTTAGCCAACAGAACTCTTTGCCAAAAAGTAGGAGGTGACTCTGATGAGACCTTTGAGGGGTCAAAGGGTAACAGGAAATCTGTTGAGGCTATTCTCGAGGAGAGCACAGAAAAGTTAAAGAATCTGTCTCTGCAGCAGCAGCAGCAGGGCTCCAGCACCAGTGACAGCCAGAAAAGCTCTGACGCCAGCGACTTTGAACACATTGAATCCCCGACCCAGGAGGCTGACTCAAATTCTTCACTCTGTGTGGCCGCAGACAACAGAGAATTAGAGAACCGGATCAGGGCCGTTGCTGGGGGCAGCAGCGGCGCCTCCTCCGACCCCGAGAACCACTTTGCCTGCGAGGAGCGCTCAGACTCTGAGGTGAATAATGACCGCAGCACCAGTTCAGTGGACAGCGACATCCTGAGCTCCAGCCACAGTAGTGACACACTGTGCAATGCGGACAGTGGGCCCATACAGCTCGCCAACGGCTTGGACTCGCACAGCATCACGAGTAGCCGTCGCTCTAAAGCCCACGAGGGCAAAAAAGAGACCTGGGACACTGCTGAGGAAGACTCTGGAACAGACAGCGAGTACGACGACAACGGGAAGAGCAAGGCAGAGGCTCAGTACCTGTACTTCAGAGCAGAGCCTTGTTCTCAGGACGACTCCACCTGGGATTCACAAAAATGTATGAAACTTCTATTTATGGTGCAGTTTAAAGGATTAATCATCTTTAAGTGAGAAAAATTGAGTCCACAATACATACATTAAAGTTTACCACAGACATGCACCATGACAGTTTCCTTGCCAAACTTCCACCGACAATGTTTTGCAACATATTCCTGAGTGTTTTCTTGTCTTCCTGAAGAAGGCAGGAAAAAAGCGTTCAATTGTTGTTTCTTGTGATCTGCCGCAGGTTTAGTGGTTCATGTGGACAAGAGAATAACATTAGCAGCGTTTAAACAAAACCTGGAGCCCTATGTGGGCGTCACCTCCACCCAGTTCAAGGTGTTTCGGGTGTACGCCAACAACCAGGAGTTTGAGAGCGTCCGACTCAATGAAACACTGTCATCATTCTCCGATGATAACAAGGTCAGGATGAATTCGACAGTTGATGGATTTTAGTATTGTCTGTCCTAATCTTGCTACACTTAACATGGGCATTTTATTGCTTCCTACAGATAACTATTCGACTAGGAAGAGCACTGAAAAAGGGTGAATACAGAGTGAAAGTGTATCAACTACTAGTGAATGAAGCAGAGGTAAGAACTGAAAGAACTTATTTTTAACCACTAAGATTGTGGCTGAACATTGTAATCAAGCATATTGATAATTTATTGACATGTCCTTTGTTTCCTAGCCCTGCAAGTTCCTTGTGGATACTGTGTTTGCCAAGGGAATGACTGTCAGACAGTCTAAAGAGGAGCTGCTCCCTCAGTTGAAAGAGCAGTGCAAACTTGACCTCAGCATCGACAGGTAAGACTATTATTGCTACATATTTATAAAAAAAAGAAGGAAATGAAAAGGTGTAAAAAGTGTTTACCAAACAATATGTGTGTGTGTGTGTGTGTGTATTGTATTCAGGGTTCGTCTCAGGAAAAAGACGTGGAAGAACCCAGGCACAGTGTTTTTGGATTACCATGTCTATGAAGAAGACATCAGCATCTCCTCCAACTGGGAGGTTTTCCTGGAAGTTCTCAATGGTAACACTTTTGTTTTCTTTCAAACATATTGTTTTATTGTAATAAATGTACTCTTTGTCTGACAATTACAGCTTAATGTGCAAACGTTTAAAAGTTACATTTTCAGTAGCACATAATAAAATCTCTGAAATCCCTGAAAACTTTTGCATAAATTGAATCCAGGTTGTTAAAAAAGCAGCAAAAGGTGAAATTATCTGTTGCTACCAGAGATGGAAGGAAATATCACAGTAATTCAAATATTAATTTATAAAATTGGAATAAAAATCTTCTTGGAAACCTATGATGTAAACCTATGTGCATTTAGAGTGCAACTTGGTTCATTTTCTGTTTGTTATCCATCCTCAGAACCGGAGAAGATGAAGTCCATGTCGCAGCTGGCCGTTCTGACCCGGAGATGGAGCCCCTCCACGATGAAGCTGGGGCCGTTCCAGGAAGTGATCTTGGAGAGCAGCAGTGTAGAAGAACTCAAGGAGAAGGTACATCTGCATCATCCATTCTGTCCAGTATATTCATTCATGAAAATGTGGAAATGTACAGTGATACCCACGAAATATTACCATTAAAAACCTCATTACCATGTTCCATAGTAAAACTGTTAATGCAGCCTGTCTCCTCTTTTGCCTCTGGTTCATTTTCATGCAGATTTACATTGTCACTCTAAACAACAGTATTACATTTTATTCATTAATTGAGGGAAACTAAATTTAACCTGGAAAAAAAACATCACACAAATGTGCTGGTCTAAGTATCTTGTAACTTATTTCTTCATTCTGTTTGCAGCTTAGTGAAATCAGCGACATTCCTCTAGAAAATCTGGAGTTTGCAAAGGTACGTGAGATGCAGCTTTTTCTTCTTTTTTTTTTTTTTCTCCTTCTTATGTTGGTTTAGTTCAATAACTGAAAAAGCATCTGTCTGCTCTGTGCAGGGTAGGGGAACATTTCCTTGTGATATTTCCGTGTTGGAGATCCATCAGGATTTGGACTGGAACCCCAAAGTGTCGACTCTGAACGTGTGGCCTCTGTACATCTGTGACGACGGCGCTGTCGTCTTCTACAGGTAAAATAGCTCTGTTGCAGTCCACATACGAGTACTGATCTTTCTTTCCCATCTGACAGACACACAGGACTATAGCCAAGCAGCGTGGCTATGATGGGACAGTTGATCAGTTTTATGGAAATGCTCCTAATATTTATTCATTTGAGTCACGTTTTTTGGGGATTAAGCATGTGCAAAATATGAAAATGTAATAAGGTTGGTCTGGTGTAAGTTATGTGCACAATTGTTATCTCTATTATAGATTTTCTAATATTAAAGCATGAATTAATTGCACAGTTCACCAAAAATAATACATTTAATTTTTTAAAGATGCAAAGGTCGAGTTGTTTGCAAATAAAACTAAGCAGAAATAGAGTAACACAGTCAGAAATACCAAAATACAGTTACATTAACAGAACAGTATTTTCTATACTCTCTATAGCTTCCATCATACTAAATAAAAGTTGTTTTGGTGACGTAACAGGGTTTCAAATGGACTTGGTTCAGAAATGACTTGAAACTGTGTGTGTATGTGTGCCGGGACTCCAGAGTCCCTGCACAACATATACAGGTACAGAAGATAGACTGCCTTGCCTCACTGAACTCGGCACAAGCTCTTCGTATGTTACATTTAAAAATGTTTGTGACTTGCGATGCTTGTCTGTTCAGGCACAGCGCAGAGGAGCCGATGGAGCTGTCTGAGGACGAGCGCAACGAGCTGATGAAGAAGGAGAGCAGCCGCCTGCTGAAGACCGGACACCGCGTCAGCTACTCGCCGCGCAAGGAGAAAGCCCTCAAGATCTACCTGGACGGAGGCCCTGCCAAGGACCCGGGGCAGGACTGAGGCACAGAGCGTGCCTCTCCGCTCCCGCCGTCATTTGGATCGCCTGGCTGCCGCAGCAGAGCGACCAGGCTACGGGACTCAGTCTGAGTGTCGGGCCCGATAGTTACTTGAACATCAAGCAGCGCTGTGAGGCTGACGTGCTCTCACCCTCCACTCTGAACCCTCGGGACTGGCTCAGAAACCCTATTGTGCACTATAGTGTATTGTACTGTAAAGTTTAAAGGGAAGTACGAAAGCTATTCAATACATAAAAAAGAATCAAATACTGTATAGACAAATCAAGTGAAAGTAAAAGCTCCGGAGATGGATGCAGAGGTGTTAGGACTGTGAAAATGGGCTGGAAAGGCATCCATCCTGTCTATTTAAGTCTCCCGTCTCCTTTCACGTCAGTCTCTTTCACTCTCCTCCCCATCACTGTGTGTTCCTCTTCCCGTTTCAGGAGTTAGTATTGATTCTGATTCATCCGTGACCATCTTGTGAGTCCGTATGCTCGCACCTTTTTTTTCTTCTTCTTCTTTTTTTGAGTGCCGCTCTATTAGACAAATCACCCTCATCTTGACATCGCTCACCTTCCTTTTAAACACTTTAAAAACCAACAGCACATACAACAAAGAACTACTTATCCAGCCTTCCTCGGCCTCCCCCTCTCCCGGCGAGGCAAACCTCACTCTCTCAGTGACTTTGACAAGTTGAGACGTCATTCATTCACGAGATTTGATGAGAAAAAAAAAAGAAAAGCAACAATAAAGAATTTGTAAACCAGAGGTCGTTTCTGCTCCTCTCATGCTCCTATAACGCCAGAGTAATGTGTTGTTATGGGTGTCCCCTGCTGCTGCTCTTTGTGCTTTATAGGAGCTTTACCTCTTACATCACTTTCACTAGACATAGTGATACATAGGCTGTCGGTCCTTTTAATACAAAGTACAATGAAACAAAACCAAGTAGACTATGTTAAGAATCTCCTTGTTTTGTTTTTGTTTGATGTAAATTATTGTTTTGCTCCAGACTTAATTGTTCAGTTAGGTCTCATGAGGCACCAGGCACACATCAGATGTTGTCTGTATTAACCTTTCATTTAGACCGTGGATTTTTTTTTTTTTTTCTTTGCACCATGTGAACTGAGTGTACATCTCTAGTGTCATTCGTGTGCGTGTATGTATGTGTGTGTGTGTGTGTTGTACTGAGGGGAGGGAGCTCTCTCTCTGGGCTTTTGGCAGAGAGCGTGAGGTTGTTTCTGGCGCTTCTACCTGCTGCTGCTTGATAACCGGCACCAGAGGGTGTAGAGAGCCCGCTGGACTTTCTCAGTCTGCCCGGGCAACTGGTCAGAGGACTCGGCATCCCGGCCCCTGTGGGCTCCCGATGCTGCCACCAGCTATTCACTGTAGAAATGCCAATATCTGAAGAAAATCTTTTTTTTTTTTTTTTTTGTTGTTGTTGATGTTTATTTCTTTTGAGATTTAAATCCTGTGTGGAAAATAGTTTAAGATGATTTTAGAAATTAAAATGCTTTTTTTCATAACTGCAGTTTTCTGTCACTGTACATTAAAATGGCTTAATTTAACTCACAAACCACATTTAGCCTTTTAAGAGGTCTGGTGTTAAAAAAAAACTTTTATTTTCCTAATAGCAAGAAGAGCTGTACAAGCCACTTAGACTTAGACTAGACTTTATTGATCCCTTTGGGATGACTCCCTCAGGGAAATTTAAGTTTCCAGCAGCACATAAGAGAAGCAAGCACACAGATGAAAAATAAACAGTAAACACTAAGCTTAATATACAAAATATAAAAGAATGAGAATAAAATAATATAAGTAAATATAAAGAGCTGAATATGGCTTTGTATGGAATAAGTTAAAATTATAAGTTAAAATATTTGCACTATAGATGAGAATGAGGTTATTACACCAAAGGAAAAGTGTCCATTTCTGTGTGTGCATGTGTGTGCATGTGTTGCACAAGGAAATGTAAATAGGCTACCCCCCCTCCTCTATGTCCTCCTCCCCCCTTGTGAGGAGTTGTAGAGTGTGATGGCATGATGGACAAAGCATGTCGGATTTCAAGTGCTTAAGAACAGTGCAGAGGATACATTTGACAGGCGTAGCTGTATGTAAGTTAACATCAATCATATATTCACATAAGTATGGCTTGCATTAATATCACACCCTCCAGCCTGGGTGGATAAATGGAAAGTCAAATGAAAGACACAGAGCACACAGAGGCAACATGAGTTGTTGGACTTGCGCCGTGTTTTTAAAATGTAATGTTTGGGACAGGATTTGTTCCATTTTTAAACAAAGTCCAAGTAATATGGTATATTAACCAGAGATGTCTCTACATACAGACTCATGCTCCATCCACACAGGTGTTTTCACTCATGTTGCTTGATCAGACCTTTCCTCATGAGTGTGTGGGCATGTACACACTGTCGGGTATGGTCCTTTTCCTGCTGCCACAACAAAATGTCTTCTATGAAAAATGCCTTTTCACATCTCCCTGATGCTTTCTAGCTAGGTTTGAGGGTCGACTTAAACATTATCAATCTTTAAATTGGTGCATGGAGGTCGGAAACATGTTAGCCAACAAAAATATAAGCCAAAAGGTCGGGTGTTTTAGCTGTCGTAACAGAGCTTTAAATTTAGTTACCAGTTTATTAGGTACACTTGTACAATCTAATATAATGCAATGCATGCTACTAACCCTATCCTGGTGATGCTTAAAATGGTCATTTTTGGAGGAGTGCTAACAGGAGTGCTACTAGAAACAGGTAATAGAAGTTTACAATCAGACTGAGGTTGGTCGAATGTTGACACACTGGTGCATATGAGATACTGCTTAAAAGACAACAGTGGACTACTGAAGTAAAGAAATACTAAATTAGTGGAACTAAGTGGATAAAAAAACCCATTACATACTAAATAAACATACACACAAATGCACAGACAGGCAGGATAGATCACCACATGGCACATTGGACAGTTTCCTCATGTCATGTCATCTCTGTGCCATATAAATGTTGAGCCCTCTGTCTTGGCGAAAACAAACAGTTCCTCTGTGGGACAACATGAGCATTTTTGGCAGGAGAGCAGATATCGTTAGGATCAAGCAGTGACGTTTGCCAAAATCTGCTCTTGGGAACAACAAGCTGTATTACAAACAACTTTAAGATTTTCTGCAATATAACCAATTAGGATATACAACCAAAAGCAGTTATTTACATTTTACTGTGCACTGCCCCTGTTAAATAAACTAATAAATAATTAAACTAATTAATAAAATTTATATAGTAAGTCATACAGTACATGAAACATTGTATTCCTCATAGTTCACAGTAAATGCAGCGAGACTGCAAACTGGGCGGCTCAAAGGTTACTTGTTTGATGTGAGGTGAGTAGTGTATAGCTATATATTATCTAGAGTTGTGTTTGCTGTGTCGCAGTACATTTTATGTCTAGGATTAGCATTAAATAAGGGTGATAGTTACAAAACGCATACAGATGCAGCAAAGAGTCAAGAAACCAGTGTTTACTATCAACACGTGACTTTGCAAATATAGTGTTTCCTGTACATTTTCATAAACCTTTAAGAATTTTAAACCTCAAGTCTTAGTTATAGCAAGTAAAATAAATATATTATCATTTTCATTTTCCATGCTGTATAGCCTTACCACTTTGGATTAAGCTGGCGAACAGAAAGTGCTGTGACTCTTTGTAACAAAGCTCTGAAGTCAGTGGAGACCCCCTGAAGTCTAGATGATGTAGTCTATCTCTGAGTACAGAGTATCCGTCATGTCCTCTTCACTCGAGTCCTCTCCCTTAAGGCACATGGACCCTCGCCTGTCAAAAACATGCATGATAAAGCTTCAATATTTTGAATTTATTTTCACAGCGTCAGTAACTAAAATGTCCGATGCCTCTAAATGTCCTGCGCTCACCCCAGGTGCTGGCAGTGGAGATCTCCTGCACAGGGGCAGTGTTTCCTGGGTCCCTCGTCCTGGGCGTCCCATGACAGCAGCTCCAGCAGGTGGTTGGAGGCACCAAAGCAGCGCTCGCGCTCAATGGGTTTGGCCGAGCAGACAGGGAAACGCAGGGCTGAGCGCACAAAGAAAAACACACAGATGCGTTTCCTGAGCGTAGAGAATGACTGAGCAGCGCATACCCACTGCATATACTGTGATCTGCACTTTACCTTTGTGGAAAGCACAGCAGAGGTCAGGGCTGCAGTCATTCTGGTATTGGCAAGTGCTGCCAGCCTCTCCTTTGGTTGCATTTTGACTGCACTGACCCCACACACACAGCTGTTCTCCGCAGCACTCCTCATCTTTTATACAGGGCTGATAGAAGAGAAACAGTGATTCTCATTTTCTCAAACCTTTCAAACACATTTCAACAGACATCTCTCAACTACTGCAAATTAACACTGTTTTCTTAAAAGTCACAGAAATGCGAGAATATGGCACACACCTTCAGTCTGACAAGGCTGAAACTCACCAGAGCATTAATGGCATTAATGATCCTCTGAGTGTGAAGTCTGCTGCTGTTTTCTTTTTTTCGTTAAATATAAATGAGATCAGCAGGTCAACTGGTCTCTGATAGCAGTGAGACACGTGCTTACTCTTACATACTGCCTATGAATTGTTAATGCAGAGATACGGCGCACTGTGTTCTGGTTATTTCCATGCAGACTTTTTCAGTGCAGCACTCTTGATGAGACACAGATCCTGTCCTCTGAGCATTTATTATCCCTGCACACTGTACCCGTGTTTGGCAGACAGCCAGCATCTTTATACTTTTGCATCACTTTCTGCTCTGCTACACTGACTACAAGACTGATTCATCCAAAGAAGACACTGCAGGATCAGCAGTAATAACTGAGTCTTAAATAAAACCGATGAGTCTCTACAGAGACAATTTTAATTACCAATATTATTTTCTTTCTTGATGTTCTTTGAGAGAACAAAGGGGAAGAGAGGAGTGCTTATTTAACCTTGACACGTGTCGTCCTTTCATGTGAAGCTCATAGGACGGAGTGTTCACAGACAACACACTCCGATTACACTTGTGGACACACTGCAATGCAGTCGAAGTGAAACCCCAGCTGCCCGGAAGTGAGTCTGTGTGTTTCAAAGCCACTGAGAAATTGTGCATTTTACACAGAAGAAGATGCAAATAAAAAGGTTCACATACCACATCGATCGCTTTGCAAGGCAGACACTTGGAGCTGTGCATGTCAGAAAGGCAGTACCTTCCCTTCCCACAGTCCTCGTCAGTGATGCATCCCTACAGACGAGAGAGAGAGGAGGCATTACATCGGGAGTCTCAGCCTTTTCCATCTCCAAGGTCTGGTCCAAAAATCAGAGGGACTTTCAGTTATCATGCAAAATAAAAATGGCTTCATTTTCAAGGACATGAGTGAGCTCCTGATGATGTACTTGTATGTAGAAATGATGCCTTATGCTGTAAAATCTTCGGATCAAATGTAGTATATCAGTATTAGAAATCTCAGGCCATCACACTGCATTTATCTTTCAGGATGCAAACCCCAAACGCTTGGTTTGATGCACATTCAGGTCACTATATGAACACCTAAACAAATTAAACTTTTAGTTTGCATAGGCTTCTTTGCAGCTGCTTAGGCAAGAGGAAAACCTGCAACATATTTATGAAGAAAGCAGCACCTCCTCCAGTTTTATTTTTACCTCTTGTAACTAGGACAGGCTCTTGTCCCTGACTTACCATGTAAACAGCTATCGGCCTCTCCTGTCTTCTACAAACAGTCGAACTGCATATCATTCAGTGGACAATCTGCCTGTATGTAAAGTAAAAGTAGCAAGATGATGAGAGCCAAATGTTTTTCTGTTGTGTTTTACTTTTGCTACAAAGTATAAATAAATGAAGTTATCAGTGAGTTACTCCTTGAATTTGGTTTTTATGAGACTATGAAAAGAAATGTTTTTATATGATTATATTATGAATAACTGTGTTTCTAAATCTGTGCTGGTGCATAAGAACAACTTCTGTGAGAAGCTTTAATCCTGAAAGTTAATTCCAGCTACAAGCAGCACAAAGCACACGACATCACTTATTCATCAACAGTTTTGTCAACATTTTGACATATGCTCTTCACAAATCAGCAAATCGTTTGTTTTTTCAACTTTAATTTGACACACAGTGCAGCTAGAGCAAGTCATGAATGAAGACGTGAACACTGCACGTCCTACACACACTGTTTAATTCATTTGCAGACATCATGCCAAGTCAGTGGCTGTGATGCCGCTGCCAGACATGATGCAATCTCGAGGCCTTTTCATGTGGAGAAGTTCAAACTGAGCAGTCAGAGGTCATATGAAACGCAAGAGGTCTGTTTAAAGATGGATTTTATGGACTGCATATCATTTACTCACATGATCAATATTGTTCCCCAGGTCAGAAGACTGGATGGCTGTGCTGATGTTGTTTGTCTCCTGTGTGAAGGTGGGACATCTGTTAAAGTTCATTTCCACGAACAGAAAACAAACACCTCCTGACTTTTGTTTACTGCTGACGGGCCTACCTGGTCTGCTGAGGTGGGGGCAGACTCATGATCTATCACTTGATTGCTTTCATTGTGATGGCTCGGGGGAAGGCTGTTGGGATGAGGGCTGGGACTGATGCTGTCGTTGTTCTTCTGGAAGAGATGAGATGGGTTTTTAGGTAAAGACATGCATTAACAAGTCTGCCCCTTATTCTAGCAGCTCCCCCTGCTGCCTCTAAGCTTTTTATACTTCTATGCAGAGATACAAGTCATTTTAAAAGACTCTTTACAATAATAATACCACCAAGTAACCCGCACCACAGTCTGCTCCCAGCAGTGAAATAATGCTGTGTCATGTAAAAAGCTGGGTGCTGACTGAGGGGTGTCACTGGCTGCCTACTTGCTGAAACGCATCCTCCGGCAGCTGCTCCACCTCCACAAACACGCGGTCCAGCTCCGGCTGTCCCTGGGCGGAATTGCCCTCCAGGATGTGACTGATGCCCTGGTTCCCTATCTCGGGGATGATGGCATTGCAGACCGCAGCGAGAGCCAGGACAGTCAGGACGCCCCGCATCGTGCTGCTGCTCCTCCGGACGCTGCCGCACAGAGAGGAGGGCGTGGCGGTGATGCTGAGATACACACGCAGCGTCACTACAGCTGAGGCAGGTGGGAGGGGGCACCGCCTCATTCATCTTACTCTCCAAAACAGCTAATTAACAGGTAAAATCATAAATATATGCCATAAATGTATGTATTTTCCACACTGGCTAGTAGCTGCTCGGTAAACTTGTTCAGGACGCCTCATAAAGTAGTTTAAAGTTTAATCGCACTTCTAAATTAGTACGCGACCCACACTGCGGGTAACCATAGCAACAGTACTTCGCTAACTAGCTAGCCAACCTGCTCAGAGGTGGACTAACCGTGAGCTAATTGGCATAAAAATATGAATTAAAATTTAACTAAAGTAGGCAAAAGGCCCACATTTTCGTCTGCATTATAACTAGTTAAGCGCTCAAGGTTAGACCGCAGCATTGAATTCCAGATGTCCTGATGTGAAGCTAGCCAGCTAACTGATAAAAGCTGATTTCGAATTTAACCAAAATCATTTGACCTGACAACTTTTAAAGGTAAGTGAGACATTATGTGGATGAACCAAACCTTTGAACCACAAGATGGCGGCATTAGCTTTCACAGTTAAAAAAAAACCTGGTCTGTGTGTGTTGTCAGCGTCTGTTCAGCGCTTTTGTCCACTTTCCGCTGACACTTTGTAAAATGTAAAACGCATTGACAGTCCGGACTCGTTACACCAGAAAAACATAGCTCAGACCGAAGTTTTACTCATGAATCGTGACACGATTTCATAACCGTGAACTATACATTTTAGCTCAGGTTTATGTCAACACATTTTTAAAAAATGTGTTTCCCTTCATTTGAACGATACAGCTTTTACTTCCATTCATTTTTTTAAAATAATTTGCACTGATTCAACTCATCCCCGTACATCCAGTCTGTTGGGGATCAGTGACTTGTTCCCTGTGTGTCGGCCTCAGAGGACGGTGGGGGTCGGCTGAGGGGTGACCTGCTCGTCTCCGTCATGAGAAAGCCTCCATCCTGTGTGGGTGACAGCAGCAGACCCCGGTAGCTGCTCTGGGATGTGTCTCCGTGGTGGAGCACCGCCCTCAATCTGTGGACTCACTCAGCTGCAGTCTGACTGAGGACCGACACGCTTCACACAGCAAACCCCGTTTGACTGAAAGACACTGGGAGGGAGGAAGAATTTGGACCGGGTTTGAGACATGAGGTGAGTTATTATACACCATGTGGCTTTTTCTTCTGTCTGTCTTCCCTCAGACAACTGGATGGTGTGAGGCTGGGACACCTGGCAGAAGTGCTGAAGGAGGATTTCAGTAGGACGTTTAAGTTTTGAGGGCTCCTGTAGGGTTATACTGAAAGTCAGTGCACAGGGAGTGAAAACAGGCTGTCACCAAGTAGCCCACGGTCCCCTGTTTGAGCTCCCTCCAAGCCAACGCTGACCATTTCACCGCTATCAGTGAGGAAGTTGATTGTGAGATAATGCTGATATGTTTCGCTGCGAGTTGCCTGCGATCAAGGTGTCATTGTTCCTGTGCAGGTTAATGAAGACGTGCTTAAATCTCACGTTTTTATTGTGAATTTGATTGATTGAACGTTGTCCCAGAGGAGTCAGACATCTAGGCTTCTCTCAGCTCCCTGATAACAAAAAAAGGGTTATCTCCACTTTCGCAACCTGCATTTTTGTGATGCTGATGTTTGTGCCATTAATCACTGTTGAGCACAGCTTTTCAAACACGCCTTAAGACAAACCCACTGAAACTGGATTGTGATGGATTTTCTAGTTCAAAGACAGTTAAAAAAGAGCAGAAACAGGTAAATCTAGGCTGCAGTCATACCAGCATTAACACGTTCCTGTCAGTACAAGTTAAAGAAGTCTGCCAGGTGTTTTAATTCTTTTCAGGCTTTCTTAAGTCTGACTCCACCTGCTCAGCAGCTTCCAGACTGTAAAAAGTCCTCAGCCCTGCCTTTGGGGTTGCAATGACACAAAGTGCACAATAAAGAAAGGTGTGGTGTTGACAGGCCGTGCTGTCAGGTTACTGAATGAAGCTCAGTGAGTGACAGAAACTGTAAATGTTTTCCAGTGTGACCACAGGTTAATGTGCAGCTACTGCTACTGATCAAATACACAGCGGGGCCTTTGATAAATGTCAGATTCCTGATGAAGCAGGAAAGAAAAATCAAAAAAGTTTCCACGCAGACAGTACTTTCTGATTAACGTGTGCTCTTTAGTAGGACTGATCTTCCCCTCTTCCACATTTTAACACACCACGTGAGAGCTCTGTCTGGTGTGATTCATATGTTTTGCAGGATGATGCATGATTCGTCCAGCTGCATTTTTAAGGAGGTTCACCCGAGTCATACAAACAGTGGTACTTCTCGTGCCCACTGCTGTATGAGCAATCATTTCCTGTGTACTTTTATGACTGCTGAAGACACAGCACGCCCTCCTCCATTGAACTGTGAGGGCCAAACTTTATTACAGAGTGGCTCTGCCAGTGGACTTGCTAACATCGAAACAGTGTTCGTACATATAGTGTCTGGTCTCTGGCCCAGACACTGATGGTCCATGTGATTTACGCTCATGGAGATTAACAACCTCTTTGTGCATAAACACTGAACTGCAAACCACGTTATTCTCCTCCTGCTGGTATTTCCCTCTCCGTTGTTCTGACTCATTCATGTGCTGTGATATGAAATATATGAAAAGACACAGTAAACAGTGTATTGGTCATTAAGATAAGTCGTCTTTTTTTGCGACTGCTTTAACAAATAGTCTTGTGTTCTTTCCAAATAGTTGTAAGGCTTACGTTCTGAACATGCTCAGTGTTTACAGATTTAACCCTGAATCATGTTCCTCTCCTCTCAACAAATGCAGTTACCTTAGAGCTGAGAGGATATACAAACATCATAAGATCAAAAAGCTTTGTATCATAGCTGCATAAACAAATGTAACTTATGTCCTGGACCTCACTGTAACACAGCGAGAAGACGGCGTTACAATTCATTTACATTTACATACAAACTTCCACATTTTTCAAACGCTCCTGTGACTGTTGCCAAAACTCTGAGCATAATGGGTTTCAACTCACAAGTCTTACAACTGTGGATTCTTGTGCCAGCGTTTCATTTTTAGTTTGTAATTACCAGCTTTCCTGGAGTTTGACTTAACAACAGTGTGTGGAGATAGAAAACAGCAGTGCAGAAAGCGACACAGGTCCCTTCAATCACGCAGCCAAACGAAAGCCTACATTATGATGATGCCGCAAAAAAAAAGAAATCTAAAAATGACCCAGACTACCTTGTTTTTAACATATCCTGACTGTAACAGATTTCAGCATGTCAGCCTCATGTCGACACCGTTACACAGCCTCCGACAGCTGTGATTGACACATAATTGAGTGTCCAAGTCTAGTGTAGTCACCTGTAAGATCAGTGGTGTATTGATTGCTTCAGTCAGTCTAAGCTGCTCTTACTGTCACATTATTAGTCAATGCCCACAGCTACTTCCACATAGGTAAATATATAAGATGAGTACTAACAAATGTGAGACTTCATTTAAATATTAACTTTTTTAGAAACAACACATAGTGTAGTTAAAGAGATACATAAATCAGTGTAATTCAATCAGTGAATGAGCGTGAGAACTTCGTGTAGTGGATGGAAACAATGTAAATGTGTTACACGCAGCCCGATAAACTGACCATGACTGGAAGCTTGTACTCATTATTGCCAGGGAGGTGTTGTAAACTTTCTCCTTCCTCTCTGCAATATGTTTCCTTCCTTGTTGCACAGCATAAAAAACGGACACATGTGTCCAGGCATGGGCCACGCAAAGGAAGAGAGGAACTTTCATGCGTAGGTGGGGCGTGTTGTTCCCCATAGCCTGACAGTCTGTAATCCAGCAAAAAGTCTGTGACTGAATCAAAGAAAAAAAAAAAAAACGCTTCTGCTTTCTTAAAAACTGCTGCTATGTTGTGAGATGTGTTGGGACGTGTCACACACTTAATGATATACCCACTGAAGGAGGCGTAAGGAGACTTTGTTAAATTCACCCCAGGATATCATTAACACTCTCCATCTGGCAGGGACAGAAAAGGATTTTTAAACAAATCATAGTCATGCTTTAAAATCACAGAGGTGGAATTTTACAGGGGCAGCCCTCCTCCGAGCTTTGATCTGGACAGGAAACCAGACGCACTCCACAGGAAGAGTTTGGACTGGGAGGCGTCTGAGGGAGCTCACGCACTTCGCTGCAGCTCTCAGAGCTTTTTGAAATGTACAAACAGGCATCAAGTCTCTTTCTCACTGCTTCCCCATGATTCAGTTTCACTACCAAAAGAGGAGAGCATTGTTTTTAATATTATGTTTTGTGAGAAGCGTCAGTCCATGAGGCTGCCCTCCACAGTTCAGGTGAACCCAGAGTGTGACTGTTACTGATTTGGACTTTGTACGTGTTCGTGTTCATCTGAGGCAGTCTTGTTTACAGGCTCTAGCCCTGTTGATATCTTTACAGGTCATGTGCTCTTGTGTTCTGCAACATGAAACTTGTCTATTTTGAATCTGGCGTTACCGATTGTTGGCTTACAGAATCTACTATTTCTGCCAGGCGGTAACACAACCATCTAAACCTTTACTGAGCCCCCCGGTGATGTGCATGAATGAAGGACGCCCTCCCATCCCTGACTCTTAGTGCAAGTCAGTTTGCAGCTTGTCTTTGGTTTATATTTACAACATTCATGACGCTAAAGAGGATCCAAGTTTACTAATATGTAATGTCTGTTTCTTTAACCCATTTTCTTTATTATAAAACACTGGACTCACTCGCTGCAGAGATAACAGACTCATTTATTGTAACAGACGAGAGCGGGTCAGAATAATTGCTCAAGTGAATTCTTTGTGTCAGTAGCTGGGCAGGCGTAACTCTGTGCTCAAGTGTGTCCAGATAAATCATTCTCCAAAGGAGCCATGTGGTGAACACACCTCGTGGGCCAGACGGGTCTGCCTTCGCAAACCAGGTCCTGCTTGTGTGAATTAACAGTTTTCTCCCCTGAAGTTGACTGACATTTACTGCGTTTCTACCTTGCTAGCGTAGGATCTTCTTTTGTTTTGGCACCGCTGCCCGAACACGCAGCCAGATTTCAGAGAGCTGAGATAATAGTGTGGGGCTCTGGGGCCTGGTGAAGGGCAGAGCCGGCCGCCTGAAGTTTTCTGAGGCACACTGCCTGCTTATCAGGCCTGCAGAGGGTTCCTTCCTGGTTTTCTTCAGTCCAATCTGTAATTACTGTTGCTGGCTGGCTTCACTACAGTATGTGCATTTCCCAGCACTCCCAATGTTTTCCTTGTGTTGTCAGCTTCCTATTGTATTCTGATAGCCTGAAGCTATGTGTTCTGCAGAAACATTTGAAGACATTGCGTCACTGCTTTGACACTGGGTTCGCCGTCTTTAAAGTTTTGTCAGTGTCTGGAGTTATACTGTATCTTTTAGATTGGACCGGCTATCACAGTCAGCTCTGGCAAACACATATGAGCCATCAGATACTGCACATGTAAATGTTTATTATTTCAGGATAAGAATAAGAAAAATTCTGTAGTTATTGCTTGTCAGCAAAACACATTGTGAACATTAGTGCCTGTGTAGCCAAAGCCTGATAGAGCTCGTTCCTCTGCACTCTGATTATGCTCAAAAAACATCTACAACACATGTTCCTTCATTACAGTAAATCTGGAAATTGTAGTTTATTTAAAGTAAATCTCTCATAATCTCCTAAAAATATGATGTACAATTTACTTCCTTGACTTTTTCCTAGAAACTACTGTGCACACCTGTTTTAGGACATTATTTGGGTGGTTTAAGATAAATGTAACTTTATATTTCTGACCCATCTGAAAGATTTTCAGAAAGGATGAGGTTCTGGACTGAGTGTCATTGACTGGGTTAGGAAGTTGGAAAGTGACACATTATTGGTTTTGGGTCTATTCATGGGAGTGAAATTTAGAAAAATGGCAGCTTCGTTCTCTGAGATGAAATTCACTTGGTTATTCCTTGTCTGGCCATCCATGTTGTCAACTGCAAATGATGAGTTACATTAGTCTAGAAAATTGAAGCTATCTAAGCACAGAAAATATGTTTCTCAATGGAATGTGGAAAGGATATGTGTGTGGATAAAAGCATGCATGTATTGATATTTTTTTGCTGCCCAGGTGTAACAGGTACATGTTTCACATTCCTAACATTCCCCCTCTATCACACTGGAAACTGATAGCTTTGGCTATTTCTCGGACACACAGCAGTGCTTTTATTTATACACATTTGATTGATCTGCGCTATAAGTAGTACAGACATTTTTCTGTTATGCCACAGTCTCACAGTATAGTAACATAATGACATAGATGATAATAAAATACATAAAGTACATTAAGTATCAGGAGATAGAAATGCTTGATTAGTTCAATAAAAGTAGCAAACTGCAGATATCACTGTATAAATTCCTCACAGTTTACAGAGAAATAAATCACTTTCTCAATTAGCTGCAGTCGGTTTCATTCAATCAGATCATTTTCAAAACAGACAGGAAACTTGAAACCTTCACAATGTTAAACTCTCTGATCCTCTTAAGATTCATATGGTTCGGTTGTGATGTATGATATGTGTGTGTGTGTGCACGCACGCTCACGTGTATTCTTTCTGCTTCGTCTGTCATTAGTTGTATTTTTACAGCCTTTCTGTGGGTTTGTTCAGTCTGCCCACAAGTGACTTTCCATTCTGTCAGCCTGAGATGGTGAAGTCATGGGACTCTCTGTCTGAGACAATGTAGTTTGAGTATTGAACACTGACTTGGCCATGAGGACAGCTAGTGGTACCTTTTCATTAGTCCTTGCAGACTCGTGCAACAGATGGTTCCAATAATTTTTTTTAACCACTTTACTTGGACTGAAATGTGAAAGCATAAGCGCAGTCAACATGTCTTTATGTGGACTTTCCACCAAAGGCACGTGAGATCATTGGACACCGGCCAAAATTTATAATAAAATGATGTCAGCCTAAAATTATTATTAGCTGTTCCTGTGAAAAGACAGCCACAAACATCAGTTATGAAAATGCAAGTTTGCTTTTAGACAATAATTATCCTTTTTTGATAGAAATGCATTTTTTGGTGCACTTTACTGTCAAAGTAAGCAACTCCACAGAGGCTTTATAGAAGATATTATGTAGGCCCCAAACACTCTGCATACCACATGGTAGAATACACAGCAATTTTCCCATCACAGTCTGCTGCCATGCATGAAAGATTAAAGCACCTGCATAATATATCGTGCCTGAGTCTGTTGTCGCTCATCACTCATCACTCATTCACAATCAGAGAGCAAGACCCCACCCCAAAAAAAAAAACTCTGGAGGTGGTCTTGTGACTACTTGGCTGGTGGAGCCGGTGAGAGGGCTAGCAGAGTGTCGGGCTCGTGCTGATGGAGCAGTTCAGAGCTCTTGTAGCCACATGGCAAAGGAATGTCAGCTCACTGAGTTTGAGGCTGAATGTCTGCTGTGA